>JBCEWC010000262.1:0-65103 GCA_038996855.1 Solanum aculeatissimum | reverse complement strand
TTAATATAAAAAGTTTATATCTTTGATTTTTACTAATTACAAATATTTAATTTTCTTCGAATTTCTATTTGGTTTTTGAACCCGCAACCCGCCCCGCCCCATATAACTTTAAATCCGCGTCTGCCCCGAAAAGCTCTAAACCCGCCCTCATCCGCCCCGCACCGCCCCATTGCCATCCCTACAATTGTTTCCATGGCCAATTAATAGGGTTGGCCCCCTCACTGTCAATTGTTTTGTCGCATGAATTAACAGAAAAGTTGCCATTCTTTTGCCTAGTCCAGAGGTACGACTAGAACAAAAACATTGAGTGCCACTTTGGTTAAATCCTCCAAAAAGAGAGTCATTCTTGGTACCTCCCAATCAATACAATTCCTTCTGAAACTAATAGATCAGCTGCTACCAATCCAGGTGTCTGAGAGTAAGTTCTCTATGTATTAGTGCTGAAGTTATATAGGTCCGGATATTGTTATGTGTAGTGGCTAATGACCTTATTCAATACATGCCAAAACCTTGAATGTCTGCCATTCCCACCTTGATCTTTATGTTGGTCTCTAAAGACTGCCACTAACCGCAAATATGTTTCCAGAGGCCTAATCCATGGGAAGAGGATTCCATCTAACCTTGGTAACTCTATAAGTTTACTGACCCCGAAATCATTTGAAGTTTTTACTTTAGGTGGCATTAATGAAGAAGATATGAAACATTAAGGTATAATGTGGAGGACCTTGAGAGAACTAATTATGAGGAAACACATTTTGGCCATAGTGGGGGAATTTTTGGATAAATAGGAGAAAAGGTTTCTGTTTGATGCATGTATTCATATTTCTCCATTTTTTAGGTTTTGGATCTTATGGTCCGTATGCTAGGATTCTCTGATGAAGACAAGCAAAGGATAGGCGTGGCTCAGCAAGGATCTGGTAAAGGTGTTGTCCGGGGTGTCTTTGGTCTCCCTGGCCGACTAGTTGGTGGCATCTTGGGTGGAAGTTCAGCGCCTTCAAGTACAGCATCAGATCAGGTAAATTTCATGTAAATTCCTGTTCACTGATCATGGTGCTTTCTTTTACTTGATGACTCTGCCCTGTCAAGTGGAAATAGTCACCTAGAAAAGCATCTAATAGAAATGACATTGGCCCATGACTTTTCTTTGGCTCTAGATTACTCATTCTTCCAATTTATCAACTTCCAGAAAATGGTATATATCTTCCATTTGCTTTATTTCTACATTTTGAATTAGTTGACAGAAGTTAGTGGACCCATATTTACGTTTAAACATCCTGTCGATGGAACCGTAAAATGAACACGTCTTACCACTTGCTGTGACTATCAACGTTTGATGTACTACTATGAGAATGCAATTCTTTGTTTTTCCCCTGTAGTCCAGCTCAAGTTGATAGATGTATCTTGTAAGCTTTCTTATCATCTCCATTCTACTTGACCTTTTCTTATTTTGATTTATTTTTCATTATAACGTTTTTGTCATGTATTCTGGATATTTTACTGTTTGCTGGAGAAATGGGGAGAGGTGTACATATTGGTTTGGTGGATTTAGAATTCAAACATATCATCAAATGAGTGTAGTTTTTTCTGGACATCTTCTTGTTTACTACTTGTCTAATAAGCAACAAATAGCATATATGTCCGTTAAATTTGACTTTTGTCGCTCTGCTTCTGGACTGCCATGCAGTCGTTTGCAGATCTTTGGGTTGATTTTCTTCTCAAGGAGAACGAAAGAGAGAAAAGTGAGGCTGCCGAAGCTGGCAATGGAGATACAGGAGATCAAATCAAGGATGCAGATGCAACCCCAGCAGAACATAGGTCAAATAATGCTGGTGGTTCATTTGTTTCCCCGAGACCACAATATTCTCCTAAGCATAACCTGCCCCCTTTGGCACCAAATTCAAGGCGGCAAGTTATTCTGCCGCCTGAGCAATCTGATACAGAGTTCTCAACGGTGCCTCTTACCCCGTTGCAAACCAATTATGAGATTTCAAAACTACCAAGATACTGATTAGCATTGTTGTAACTAATAGGAGGTATATATTTTGCTTCTCATGTAATGTTGTATTGCAATTCTTTTGTTCAATCAATTCTTTCAGAAAACGAAAACCATACTCTCTGCGTTCTTTTGATGCCATCTTTATCCTGTGGTCGAAGCCGCCCACACCAAAAAGGAAGAAGAAGAAAACAAAGAAGGATCAATGAAGATTTTGATGTTCTGACTTTCCTACTTTTCGTGAAAACAGAATATTACTTCCTCCATTAAATGTGACACCGCTTGAGCTTGATCTTATTTCACTGTCGAATCTCCAAGTTTAATTAAAGATGTAGGTCCTTTTTGGAAGTGTGAAACAATGTCAAATTAAAATATCCTACAAGCATCAAACTCTCCCTCGATCCAGCCACACCTTCCAATACAATTACCTTATTAAACGAAAAATGTCACGTAAAATGAAACTAACACGTTGACAATATCAGTCATGTAGAAGAAAATTTGAAACAATCAATTTCCAACGAGACCAGCTCAAATCCAGTTGAAAACCAGAGACTGGAAGCAACCAAGTGAATTATAACCAGATCAAATTCTATTCAGGCGGCTATGGATCAATGGGTTGGATTAACAAGAGCGAGAGCAACACAAACAGGTGCAGGAGAACGCAATGTAAATTTAACTCAATACACTGACATGTTGTGAAACTGCAGCCAAATACACACTCAGACAGAGCCAACAGACTAATCCTCCCAACTGTTTGTTTCTAGATTTATCCCCAGCTAATAAAACCCCAAATATAAGTAAAATGACACACAGCTCCATGTAAATACAAGAGAAGTACTATAACATTCAGAAAAGGTAGCAGCTACCCATTTCTATCTAGCAGCGATGCAGCACCACATCTATTCCCTCTTCTTATCTTTCAATGGTCCTCTTGGAATTTTACTCAAAACCTTTGAATCAAACACAGCATATTGCTTCTTGATCTCATGCATTGCTTTCTCGGCTAACGGATCCACTTTATCTTCATATTTCTCATAAAGAACAGGAACTGTGTGGAGGAGCACAAATGCTGGCAAATTGAAAGGAGGATCATCAAAATGAGAACCAGCGAACAAATAGGAAAAATAAAAGAGATGCAACATCTATGGAACTTCTGAACTTACATATGTAGAACAGCGTCAAAAAGTTGCACCAGCTCCCAACAATTGAGAGGACCCATAAACCAGTAATGACCTGATAACATACACAAGTTTTGATAAGCAAACCCACAAGTATAAACACCAAAGAGATTTCACATGTTTACTATTTTCTGGTCCATCACATAAAATAATAAAAGAACTTTATGTCAAAGAAAATGGAAACAAGCACCTTCGATAATTTATTTCACAACAGACTAATATCATGAATCCTTTGAACTATTGAATTTGGTAACACCACAAACATGGCAAAGAGCAGTATAGCCTTTTGGACTGGCATGACTGGAAAAGGCCAAAAATCTTGACACTAGACATACACCAGAGCTCCACATCCTACAATGATATCTGATGTCTCTAGAAACTACAACTAAATCTAAACACTGTCTAACCAGTCAGGAATCAGGATCAATAAGAGGAGAGCAGAGTTTGCATTCAATGCACGCCTGCTACAGATGAGGGGAAACAGACATAAATGCATCTACCATCTAGAGAGAAACTACCAACATATATAAGGTGAAATAAAAGGATTCCCAGAAGTGGATGAAGACAGGCATAATTGTCACATTAACGGACACGCAGCAATAACAGAAAACATTCCATTCCAATAAACTTCATTTATGGAAGAGTAGTGGAAGTTGGTTTACTTACAGCAAGGAACTTCTTCAGTTCTCTCCCTGATGCAATTTCTCGCAGTAGAGCAAGAGCACGATTAATTTCGATCCTCAGGGCAGAAGCCACCTGAAGGATGGGACCCTCTTGAAGGTGGACTTCTGGGATATGAGGTGGTTTTCTGCCAAAATGATAGAACCACATCCTCAGCAGAGTGATCATATAAATTGAAGAATAAGTTAAAACTAAGATTTGGATCAGCTTACTTGTTTATAAAGGTGGTTACATTAGACCACAAGAATAAGGCTGCAAGAGTGATGATCAAAATGTGGCAGGTTAAAGTGAGCAGGTGATACTCAAGCAATTCGAAAAGAACCCAGATAGCAGTTGCTCCACCAAGTACAGTAGCAGTTATCTTTTTGTTCCTCCACAAGAATACATCAGCAGCTAAAACAATGAGATACAAATGCAATCAATCACTCAATTATGCCTCAACACAATTTAATTGGCATCATCAATCGGATACGTATTAAACAAACATTTCTAGGGTCAAAATCTCCACGTGATAAGAAATTAAAAGCATTACTTGAAGGAAAAACCTTCATACATAAACCAGACTCCTAACGCTTCACTGAAATGGCTCGCAGCAACTAGCAATTAATATGCAATCATTTTTACAAGCGCCTAACGGATAAAGAGATGAGAATTTCATATACTGAAGAATCCTAAAATACATGAAACCATCCATCTGCTCAACTTGGATCGGACAACTCATGGACCTCGGTTGCCCTAAACAAACCCACGTGTAAGAGCAGGAGGTTTTTTGGGTAACCCTTTTCCAAATGACTTTTTTTTTAAATCTAAAGATACCTGAAGATATTCCATAAACTCTAAACTGTAATTAGGTCCTTCACCACCAATCATTTGAACCCAAATAATCCAACCATTTAATAAATGAAAAAACAAAAGAAAAATATTAGGCAGCTCCTGCTCTATACAAACACGTATACAAGCATTATAACAAGTTTTACCGATCTAAATATACCTTAAACATACCTCAAGAAGCCTAAACCTTGGTCAAGAGATTGAAGACCTCAAACATCAATCACTTTCATTACAAAAAATACAATCTTTAACCTAAAATTCCTAAAACTTGAACTCTTGTTTGCTCAATTGACTTTAAAAAGTATGATAATTCAGTTGGATCTGAAGATTCTTTAAAACCCTAAACCCTCATCAATTCCTCAACCATCAGTCACTTGAATTAAAACTCCAATGTTTTCAATAAGCAGATATAAGATATTTTAAGTTTTCCTCTTTCCCCAAACAAAGAACATGAAAACAATATAGACTTGGATACTCTTCAGGATCCCAGGAAAAAAAAATATTATTTAAGATCCGCAAAAAGCCCAGAACCCGATCAAATTCGGCAAACCACCAATCACTAGCGTCAGAAAAAAATAATCGATCTTCACAATATTTAAACTTTTGATCGCTCAGTTGCTGTTAAGAAACACGTTTATGGACCTGAATATTCTTTAAGATCCTTCAAAACCCTGAAAACCCTCAACCGCCAAATCCAGAATTTTCAGTCTCTAAATAAATAATAAACATAGAAAAGCTCAATCAAGTAGAGAAACAGAGAATAAAACCATACGTTTGCCTCCTCCTAAGACCTTATGAACCGGTTTCTCTCTTCCGAATAGCCTCCAAACTTTGTTCTTCAACGAAGATGTCTCCGGCTCCTCCACCTCCGATTTCACTGCCGGCTTCTTAGTCTCGTTATCTGAATCCGATGACAACGAGGAATCGTCACCGTGAAATTTGTCGGCGATCTTCTCCATCAACGATTCCCCTTTAGGATCCGAATTCTCAACGTGCTCGGCCATTTCCTGATTCGGAGCTCCGATTCAATCACCAAAGCTGATAGTGAAAAAGGACTGTATTGCTGAGAATATTGTAGAAAAGAAATTGATATTTATGTTTTTGAAAACGGTGAAGTGAACGAGGAATGTCTGAGCCTCAGGCTCGGCTTTCCGAACCTAAATTTGGTTAATTTTGAATATTAACTTCCTATTTTTTCGTCCAAATATAGAAAAGTGAATATAAAAATGAGATAGATTCATGGTGAAATTGAACTACTTCATTGATGCACGATAAAAAAAATTGAATAATGTAACCTAAAATTCAATCACAGATTTTAAGATAGCCCATAAGCTACACTATTTTAATACGTTAATTGTTCTATCTCATATAATTGTTTTTTTATATTAATTTTTCATAGGTGTTTGAGTAAAGCTTATCAAAAATTATTTCTTTTCCTAGGGAGTAAAAATAAAATTTATGCACATATTTTTCTAGTCGCAATTATAAATTGTACTGAAATATTGTAATTGATGGAGACTAGGACTGTTTTGAGGGGTGGGGGACACGTGTCAGAGGAAAGTAGGAGTTTTGATGATTTGGCGGTGGAGATTGGACTTTAGTAAAGCACTGTGGGCTCCACGTTACGTGGAGATCAGATTGTGAAAGTAACACCAACACTGGTTTTCCTATCATGTAATTATTGTTGTACGGAGTATTTTCCCTTTCTAGGAAATCCTTTGGTTCGAATACAAATTATCGGAGAATTAATGTGATGAAATTAATTATGATAAAATTATAATTTAGTATTTGATTTGTTGCATTCAAAATAATATATATTATATAAATTTTAAGAAAAAAATATTTATTTATAAAAATAATCTATATAAAAAGAGTTTTAAAAAAATATATATTTGTCATTTACCTATTTTATCTCGAAATAAGTTATTTTGAAATTACTATACCACTCAAGAGAGTAACTTATCCCCATACTAATTATTAATCTTGAGATAAATTATCTCAAACTTACTTACCAAATAATAAATTAAATAATACTATAATTTAATATTAAGACTATTTAATATTATCGAAGACTATCCACGATACTCTTTACAGTATGTTGCATCTACAAACTATGAGAAGATGAAAAGGTAAAAGAAAAAAAGAGAGGAGAACAGCAAAGAAAAGTGTATAAATGAAGAAAAAGAAGAGAGAAGAACAGCACAAAAGTGCAAAAATGGTCCCTAAAAAGTAAGTTGGTCACGAATTTTACATTGGGCCAGAACAATAAAATATTTGATATTATATAATAATTTTAAAAAGTGGAGTGTCAACAAAGTTGGTGTATAGAACTCTTATCTTTACTTTGGAGGTAGAGAGATTGTATACCCTTGGCTCGAAGAAACACAAATAGAAATATTTTTTTTAAAAAAATTATGAAAATGAAAAAGTCATGATGAAAAGTATGTAGATAATATAAAAATACAATGATCAAAATATAAAAGTGACAAATAATAATAGCTATTGAGAAACAAGAAGTTACAAGAGTAATATTATGAGTATTAGTATGGAAAGATAATCAAGATTAAATATGTGTCCTTGGTACCTTTCCATCGAAAGTCACATCTTTAGTAAGCTGAATCTGCATCATATCTTGTCTAATCATCTCTTCCAGTACTTTTTCGTCTACATCTAAAATCATCCATGGTCAATCTTTCACACACCCCTCAACCTCACTTTTACATCTTGTCATCCACTGAAGCAACTCTCATCTTATCCCAAATTTCTTCATTCTTAATCCTATCTCTCATAATAGTCCACATCAATCTCAACATCCTTATTTCTGTAGCTTTTATCTTCTAATTGGCTGACACTTTAATCCGTACAACATAGTAAGTCTAATACACATTATCTGAAACTTGCCTTTAAATTTTATTAGCACCTTCTTATCACACAAGACTCTAGATGTGAGTCTTTATTTCATCCACCTTGCACCAATGCAATGTGTTGCATCATCGCCAATCTCCCATTTTCTTGGATAATAGATTCAAGATGTCTGAAACTATCTCTCTTCTAGATAGTCTTTATATGGAACCTTATTTTCACGTCAGGCTAATGTGTTACGTCATTGAATTTGCATTTCAAATATTTTGTCTTGATCAATCCTATTCAACTTGAACCCTTTATAACTTGGGTTTGTCTTTGCTTCAGCTTAACATTAACTCTGTTGCGAGCTTCAGCAGTTAGAACTATGTCTTTCATTTATAACATACACCAACACATCTTTTTAAAATTTATCAAGTCAATGTATCCATCACCAAAGCAAAAAAAATGAACTAAGAGTTGATCTTTGGTGCAATTCTATGACATCTGAAAAGGGCGTTAAGTTGAAGAAGGAAAAACATGGTAAGAATTACAAATATAAAATCAAGCTCTCACTAATAAGGTGAAAGTTTATATATACAACCAACTTAGTTTTAATACCATATGTGAAAAAGTTAAGAATGCAATTCTAGTAGTATTGTCTTTGGAATTTGGTCCATCTTTGCCAATTTGTCCTAGCACTTCTCAGTTCTCACTTTCTTTCAGTCAGGTCCCATTTACAAATTAGGCCCATCAAAAATAGTGTTTTGATCCGGCCCACTATGTTTGGAGAAACTACTATAACTGATGGTCCGATTGAAGCTTCTGAATCGGCCTTTAACGTATCAAAATCTTTTATGCTATAGACCAAATTTGCTGCTCGTTGATGGAGTTCTTGAAATTGGAACTTCGTGTGCTTTTTATTTCGAAATGCTAAGTAACTCAAAGTTACTGCTTTCTAGCAAATAGAAAGAAGTAGAAAGAAATCACCTATTATTTTTATCATCTAAGATTTGAACCTTGCTTTCGCACAATTTTCCCTCACTTTATTGACATTAGGCTACACTTTTGGGCCTCTTTCAAATTTACTGCTTTAGTTGTATAATATTTCATGGTAATCTGTAAAAAAAAAAATACATGATACATCAAGTATCGTCTACGTTGATGGAAGTAAATTATTGCCAATATTACAACTAAGAAAATCATCTCATCACAAAAAGACATCTCGGTTATATTAGTACAACAATCATTGGTAACGTTGTAATGTACTGATGATTTTCACAGTGAACTCACATTGTATCCAGTATCCCATCTTTTGTTGGATCAAAATGTATAAAATCGACCAACAAAATCAGCACAAACATTATTGTTTGAAAAAAATATAATTTATCGGAAAGGTCTTGGCGGTTTTTCTAGGACTGCAGAAAAAAACACTTCTCTGTCATCTTTATCTAGCTTAGGAACAACAAGCCACTTGTGTTGTTTATACCTGAGAATCTTGAATGCCTCTAAATAATCATTCAACTCTTCCTTCAAACAGAAAAAGCTATCGATCCATAAAAGTCCACCAGGCCTCAAGACTCTATCAAAGTCATACAACACAAAATCCAGCAGCACGAAATCAATCCATCCATCAAGAAACCTCGTTGTGTGAATCAAGTCCAGAGTATTATCGAAGAATGGTAATCTCTGATTTATCGTCATGTAAAGAGGAATTAGTCCTCGAAGAGCAATCATCTCGTTGAATGGTGCACCGAGATTTATTGTTGCAGAAACTATAGTCACATTATGTTCTCTCATTCTTGCAGCATATGTGCCCGTGCCAACGCTGAAATCCAGGCCAATTCTGATCTCCCCGGGCTTCAAATCAAGCACTTCTCTAATCAATATATCGGCTGTCATTTTTGAATTCGAGTCTTGATAGGAATGAACAATCCATCTAGGAGATTCATGATGTGTAAGATTGAAACAATCTGTGCATTTGAAGAAACCTTTGGCAGTTGAATTTCTAGCCAAACAAGTGAAATTTTTGCATCTATATTGACTCCATCTAACATTTTTGTCATCAGGTAACTTCCAAATTGATTCATTTATAGGATATGGTTTATTGTACAATTGAGGGGCTCTAGCAAAACATCTTCTTCTTGGTAATGGATCACATCCATGAACCATAAGTTTCTGTGCTAATCTCCAATCATCATTACACATTTCACCAACATCATAATCCATGTACTCTTCGAGCTCCGATTTCATGGAGAAACAAGCATGGCCTATGCTAGTGAATGTACCATTAGCTCCCATAAAGTTCTGTTTTTTCAACCTGTTTGGTTTAATCCTCACGTATTTTCGAATTTCTTCAGTTAAGAAATACTCAGCTGGTGCATTGACCTGTTCTGTTTGTCTTGCTAAGGAATGTAACACTCCTCCAGGCTCACTATTTTGCACTAGTGAATTCTGGACTGACTCAACTAGATTTAAAATATCTGCTAGAAAAATAGCCTGTTTTCCAAAAACCTTTTCATTTGGCAGCTGTCGCAGAATGTCAATTTCATGTTGGATTTTCTGGATTACAGTATCCAGAGTTAAATCGACGTGGTGATTGATAGTACAAGAGTTGATTAAAGTGTTACAGTTGCAGAAGGAATTCGAAGCTAGAAAAGACCGAAACGAATAAAGTTTGGAGAAGGTAGCCATACATATAAGTAGAGCAAGAATACAGAGCATGAAGATTAACCTGTGTATCCCTCTCCATGCTCCCAACTTCTTTATGAGATTTGATTTACGCATCTAGTAATAGTACTTTAAGATCAATAATGTGGCAGATAATCAAGAGAGAAATGATTGGAACAATTCCAAGAACATTTGTATCATTTTCTTGACTAATCATATGGATTTGAGTTGAATATTATGAGAATTAATTAATCATGAACATCTTGAGATTAGAGTCCACATGTTGCATTAACTTATGATGTACTCTTCAGGTTCTTGGGAGAAGTAATTTATCCTTATCAATCCGCATTCTCAGCAAAGAAAAGAGCTGAACTAATTCTAAAGTTAAATTATACAAATGTCCAACCTGATCAAAATCAGAAAATCATAATAATGAGTAACAACAACAACAATACCCAGTAGAATGCCACAAGTGGGGTCTGGGGAGGGTAAAATGTACGCACACCTTACCTCTACCTCTGTGTTTCCTGGAAACCCTCGTCTTAAAAACCCAGAAGCCGCAAAAACCCATAAGCAGTAGTATGTAATGTATTGTTGAGAAAAGTAGTCACCTGCTGCCAAAAGGTTACATTTGCTACTACTAGTGGTAGCTTGTATGTTGGTGAAAGTGCATTTCTCATAAAGAAAATCAGTTCTAACGAAGTAGAAATGAAGCTTGTAACAGATAAAAAGCTGAGAATGCCAGGTTAGATTTCTTAAACTAGCACGATCAAGACAGACAAGTGAACAGTGAAAAGTGGCAAGCAAAGGGAGATGCATCTTAATGTGATGGAGTATAATAAATTATATAACAACATATCCCGTGTAATCTCATAATTGTGGTATAAAAAAATTCGATATATGCAAACTCTTACTTCTATCTTTGAGGGTTAGAGAAGTTGTTTTAACAGATACTGTCAACTCAAAAAAGCAAGAAAGTAAAAGAGAAGAAAAGACAACAAAAATTATAGTTCGCTTTTAGTTGTGAAATTTTGACTTGTCACATTTCTTAAGAAATAATTATTGATATAGTAAGTTTATCATTTTACCCTTATTAATTGATAGGGTATTAAATATATTTACTTAATATATATTTTAAAGACATTAACTCAATGACAAAAAATTTAGGTTATAATAATAGATTAAAAAAAATTCACCTACCTTGATTTGTCAAAAATGACAAGTAAAAGTGAATCAAATTAGAAAATTTTTAACAACTAAAAGTAGAATTGTTAAAACGGACTAGCCCAGTTCCATCCAGTCAAGCCTTGCGGGCCACAAAATTTAGAAGGTTAGGACGGATCGACCCTTCATTTGAAAATGATCAATTCAACCCAATCCTAGTAGAATCACGAGCTAAGACTGCAGGCTAACCCTTTATGTATAATTCTTTTTTCTTTTCAATCTATATTCAAACTTAAAATTACGTCAATATATTAAAATTTTAATACGTCCAACAAAATTATATGGAAGAACATAATAATTACAATCACAATATTCATTATCCATATGATTAGTGGTACTTTCAATTACAATCTCATATCTTAGAAATATAACATCAAAAAATGAAAAGATTTTCAAATCAAATATGACAAACATTGACTATGAATTTAAGTCGTCTTATGTCTGAAAAATAGTGATCTTTTTTGACAAATAAATAAGGGAAGAAAATTTGAAAAATAAACTTGTAAGTTAAAGTACAATTAAGCCTTACAACTTGAGTTATTTTAAATTGTTTCATGGATCGACCCTCAGCCCGACCTTGATCAAACCTCAAGGGCTAGGGCTTACTTGGGTTGAACTTATAAGTTTTAATTTTAAATAGCTTAAAAATGATATCTCAATCTTATTCAAATGACAAATAAAATTGAGCTAGTCCATAAATTACGTGATCGTTAACTAAAAGTGAACGAAAGAAATATGCAATAACCTGAACCATACCACTTAAAATACAATAACCCTCTACTACATACTATCTTTCTCGTTAGTCCTGGACCTCCGTGATTGAACTATACAATATTTAAATAAAATAAATAGACAAGATGAAGTATGAAAGTCAACAAGGGCATATTTTTATATTGGAAAATGACTTGGAATAAAAGAACACTAAGTAGCAGTACTAGACAAAAGTGACACCAATCCCAAAAGTAAATCTTGAAAGTCTTTAAAGAAATGAAGAGAAGAAGTGGTTTTTGTTTCTTTTATTTCTTTTAGTAGCTCTAGAGGTGTTGGAAAAATAAAAGGCAGAACGCATCTTCATATCGTTCTATGTGCATGGAAAAAATGCATTCACAAACACCAACCAACACCAAAAGTTCATTGAAAGCCCATTTTAAGTCCCACCTCCTACCATCTTTATGACTGGAATACTTCTTTAATTTTTTGTTATGCCAGAGAAGGGAATTTGATTCTTCTTTTTTAAAAAATTATTTTATTTCTAATAATTTTATATATTTGCTATCCTAAATAAAGGTGGCATGCTTTGAGTTGGGGTATGAATATCACATGTCTGCTTTGGCTCAATGATAATTGAAAAGATTTATTCTAATATGCTTCACCAATAGTACTAAATAAGTGAGGTTTTTCAATTTTATAAATTTTTTCTTATATACATACATACATACATATATATATGCATATTAATTAAAATAATTAGTTTTTTGTGTTAAAAACACCATAGGCTCGTTTCCTAACCACCAAAGAGATGCGGCTGGATTATATAGAAAATTAAAATAAGAACATGAAGAAATGAAGGCATAATCTAAAATCATGTCATAATTCATGTGATGTTTTTTTATTAGAAAATTTTAAACTCATGTGATGTTAGGAATAGAAAAATCTAAAATTCTTGAATAAGATTGAAATGAGAATTTGAGCAAAAGAATTAAATTATATAGAGCATAGTTTCACCTTTCTCACATAAATTTGGATTATGCCACTGGAAATTCTCATATTATGCTTGATATTCTCAATCATCCATTCTGTGTAATCAAGATAAAATAATCACAACACCAAAGCAAACGCCACCTCCACGAAATGATTAAACCCTAACAGTAAAAGGGCAAAAAAATTGAGAAATTTAAGTTCCAAATTTGACCCTAAAAACTAAAACTTTTTACACTTCCAAATTGCCGAAAGAATCAACGTTCCAATTATAATACTCTTCGCCGGCCATCGGAGTACTGAGAAAGAGGGACCACCTCCGACAACGGCGTAGATAACGGCGTCGGCAACGGCGAATTCCGGCAAACCGGACAAGAAGCATTCAATTTCAACCACGCGTCTAAACACATAACATGAAAATAATGCTTACAGTCCGGCATCATCCTCAGCATCTCTCCATCCTTATACTCGCACAGGCATATAGGGCAAACGACGTCGTTTCCATTTCCACTTCCGCCGTTCCTTTTGGAGTAAATCAACTTCGGGTACGAATTGATAACGACTTGATCAAGCCCCAACGTTACGTTTTGTGATAAACCGTCGTCGTTTTCTTCATCATCCTCCGCTACGAAAATGATACGGGGGAGGTAAATTCCATTTTCGATGTTGTCGTTGTTGGGATTTCGCGAATTAGCTCGAGCCTGACGGCGGCGACGGCGGGCGGCGGCGGAGCGGCAGCAGATGTAAGAAGCAAGGAGGAGAGTAGAGAGCAGAACGAGGAAACCGAGAGCTATGGCAATTGCGTAGCCGAGGCCGATTGTGCTGAGGTTCTGAGAAAGGGTGTAGTTGGAATCGGAGGGGTCGATGTTTAAAGGGGGTGGGGAGTCGGCGGTGGACATTGGGAAGGGAGAAAAGAAGGGTTGAGAAGGTCCATGAGAAGAAAAGGAAGGTTTAGGGGGATTGAGAGGGTGGGTGGGTAGATTAACTGCAGCTGCAGCTACAGCATTTAATGGTGTAGTTTGCAAAACAGAGAAGGTCATTTAATGGACAACATGGGGGGTTGATGATGACAATTGCCCTTACCTTAATTACCCTGTTTACTCTTGGGCTCGACCATTTTGGAGGTTTAATTTCTGGTTGCCCAAATCTTGGTTAGACTATAGACCTCTTTTTTATAATACCTATTGCTCAATAAATAAAATGCTCTACAATTGGTCAAATTTGAGTGAATTATAATTATCAAGATAATAAATGGTCAAGACCTATTTCAATTCAAATTTGTTTGGGTCAAAATGGATTGGATCAAAACAGATTGAGTAATGGATTATAAAGCAGGTCACGATCCAATCTGATCTAATTTTTACTAAGTTTTACTTATTTTATTTATTTTATTTCAGTAATTAATTAAATTATATTTTTTATTTTGACTATATAAAACATATCAAATTAAAAAAAATATTTTGACAAGATCTCTCCAGTTAATTTGGGTTGTATATCAACCAAATTTTTAATGGATTTGATTGAGATGAGTTGAACTAATAAATAGACGAAAGTTATTAACTCGTCCAAACTTCAACGAATCGAACGAGTTGAACGGTTTGAATTTAATTTTGATAATCCTAGATATAATTCATCCTAAATTAAATTATCAAATCGGATCAAAAGACATCGTATAAAATCAAACTTTAAATACTTAGTGTTTAACCGTAGCTATTTTTAATTTTTTATTATTAAATTATGGAAATTAAACTTTAAAAATATCCAACTAGTTATTGAATGTCTACCTCTAATGATCTTGTGTCTGTTTTCTCTTTGTGATAACAAATATCACGTGAGATATTTACTTGCCATGTGTGAATAATTATAATAATAAATTAAATTATAATTCTAAGCCCAAGTATTGTCTAAACATAGCATAGTTAATTGAACCAAATTCACCAAGAACCCAAGTTTTAGAAATTTGACTATTTATTTACTTAAAGCTTGTAGGTATGAATTGTTTACACGTATGTGAATAATATTAATGAATGATTTAGATGTATTAATTGACCTGTGACACTTAATTCATAATATTGGATAAATTGATGAATACATCTTGTCAAAAATTGATTTATCATAAGGATATTTGATATTTATTTCAATTATCAATCATTGAATTATTAAAATTAAATTTTAAAAAATATAAAATTGAATATCGAATCACCAAGCGTTATAACCCCTTCAAGGGGTAAATAAAGTAAAAGATGAAACTATCATTATTCAAAGCGAGTCAATTGACACGTATCTACTAAAAAATTATCATATAAATAAATTAAACTATATGCACTCTTTTATGTGGATTTCTTCTGTGAGAATATTATTTTATCTCGGGATAAAATACTTTTCATAAAAAAATATTTTATTTTATTTTCAAAACTCAAATAGGGGGAATAATGAAAAATGGAGGACTCCCGCTCTTAACTCATACTCTTGAAGGTTGTAACAATCCATCTTAAGATAAAAGTCTCACATCGACAAAACACAGGAGAGATGTTTGGTATATAAGTAAACAAATTTTATCTACTATTGATGCGCTTTAAAGTCGTATGAGCTTAGGCTCAAAATAAATAATATCATTAGCGGATTGAATCCTGTGTTAACTTGAAGAGTCAGCAACACATTGATGTCTGCCCCAAAAATAAAAAAAATTGGATCCAAAAGTGCCAAACATATATATAGTACTATAGTCTTGGTTCTGTGTTTATTATTGCAATTTATTGGAACCAACATATACGGATCTCATAAATTATCAACCTTACTTTTTCAGGATAAATAATATCATATGAAAAAAAAAAAATCTGAATTATTATCTCATATATAATGTAGACTGTAGACACTTACTTGAGTTTGCTTTTAAGTAGCTTTGATTAATTAAGTAAATAAATAGTACTTCCTTCGTCCATCTTTACTTGATCCCTATACTATTTTAGGATGTTTAATAATACTTGTCCAGTTTATGAAATCAAGAGATAATTTTACACTTAATTCCTAATTTACCCTTGTCATTAATTATAGTTATTTCCCTATTACATTTTTCAATACATTGTATTAATTATATTCAAAATGTGATTTGGTAAAATTACCCCTATCATTTACTACTTCTTAATCCATGTGCCAAGTCAATAGGGATCAAGTAAAGTTGAACGGAGGGAGTATTAGAAATTGCATGACACTGTTATTTCTTCAATCAATGTATGGTCATATACATTAATTGTGGCAAGGTGATGGAATTGTATCATCTTACTTTTATTTATATTTTAAAATTTAAAATATGATCTTTCTTAGCTAAATTTTTACTATATTTATGTATTATCACCTATAATGATAAAGTAGTGTAGTCTTCAAGAATAGTTATTATTAGGATAAGATGAGAAAAGAATAATTAATTTTATTTAGAACTTCTAAAATGATAAAAAGAATTAGGATAACTATTTCTAGAAATCATGATAATAATTGAGATGGAAAGAGTAATTTGTCATTTAGCTTTAATGTAATTGAAATCTATCGTCGTGTAAATAGTGTACCGTTAAAGTGAATGCACTTTATATAAAATTAGCTTTAAACCTGGCTCCTTTGGCTTGTTGTCCGTGTCGTATATGAGAATCTGTTTTACACGATTTCTAATTACAGTTTTCTCCTTTCCTTTTTTTCTTTCGTGAAAAAGAAAATTTAGAAATGATTATTGTATCTTTAAGATGTCAATTGACCCATTAGCTTGTCTTCGTACTAAACTTCACCTATATATCATTATGGGTGTTGAAAAATAAACAAGTTTTTCATCATAATATGACGGTAGGGGTTTGCACAGAGAATTTTCAACTATCGGTAACTCGTGTCGTGATTGCTATAGATTCACTTTTGCAAGGAGAAATTTGTAACACTTTGTTTGGATGATTGTTATTTATTGTCTCACTAGTTTTTGGAAACGTGCTTCACACGTGTATCCTGTCGCACGCTTGTCTCTTATCATTTGAATTTTCGGAAAAATATTAATATATACATTAACTCATACATATCGCAAAATTTTAAAAATATGAAACAGTCGTTAGTAAATAAAGATACACTATCTTATTAACTAGATTCACCACACGTGCATTGCACGTGATAGTCTAATATTGAGATGCCTACAATTGTGAAATATCATCTATATTATACATGTCATAATATATTGCTGAAATTGTCTACATACTCCAATTTACCTAAATTAGTCGCAAAATTATATCCATACTATATTTATTTGCTATTATGGATATGCATTGAATGAATAGTGTGTATGCATATTTTCAAGTCACCAAATCTTATGATCCACTAATTGATTGTAATAAGATTCATAAAATTCGGGGTCATAGCTTTAGATAATACGTAATTATGTAATTTTTTTAGAAGTAATATTTGGGACTCGTATTTACGCCATCCAAAAATACAGGTAAATTTTTAGTAGTTGCAAGTCATTTGGATCATATGTAACAATAATTAAGTCTACACGATTGTTGTATTTACTTGTTCATTTTCTTATTGTTTTGGTGCCGCACAAAATTATGTTTCTGTTTCTTTATTAGTTGTTTTTATTCAACCTGATTGCAATATCTTTGTATTACCTTTATGTATAGTTTTATGAGACAATTTTTTTTATTTGGACAATGTTAATTTATATTCGCTACCATGTATTATTGTTATAACAGAATTGTTTGAACATGTTTTAGTTAGGAGTATTTGAAATGCTGTACCCTTCAACCAATTCAATTTTCATGTATCAAATACGAGTTTGTTGAGCCTGGTTCAACAAATAAAACTAAATGCAACGTGATAAAATAAGGAACATCTTCATTAGCATCTCCATCTTGATCATCATGTTATGCAATAGCTTTTTCACTTCGCAGTTTGAAATATGTCTACATTCACAATCTAATTACAATTAGCACCTACATTCGGAGCGGTGCGTATCTGATGGATTGTTGCATAAGTTTTTCTTTGAATGGGAGAATGAGTTTGACGTTTTGCTTATTTAAAGGGAAAAAAAATGATAAGTTGCATCGGTTATTGATAGGGATTAGATGGAGGAGTGCGACTGTACAAAAGGTGAGAGACGGAAGTCGCAGCTCTTCCGGTAGAAGTTTTAAGCGCAAGAAGGTGTTTGTAACGTGTGGGGATTGTTAGTTAGGATTTTCTTTTAAGTGAGGGGGTATTTAGGTAATTTAACTTTCAATTTTGGAAGTTCATGCTTTTAAGGTAGTATAGATATAGATATAGATATAGATATACAATGTTATAAGAGAATAAAGAAATTAACTTGAGAAGTTGCAAAATGAAGTGCCCCAAGTGGAGAAACAATCAATTTTTTTTAGGAGAGAATAATTTCTGTCAGTTTCCATAGATATCTAATACGAATATTATATAGTGAGTAGATAATTATGTAGAAGTGAGAATATGAAAAGACTGCAAAAGTATCTCGCTATCGTGGAAGATAGAAAGAAACAAAATTGATTTGTGTTTCTAAATACAAAATTTATAGCAGAAAATCAATTTTTTTTAATATCACAACTGATTTTGCATTTGTGTGAATAAAATTGGACTTTAATTATTTTTTATTATTTATTTAAATAATTAACTAGATTTTAATTAAGTATAGGACTAAAATGGTAATTCAGCTTTGGAGAGTGGAGCTTCCCACTTTTAATAATATATGATATATGATGATGATATGATAATGTATTGTATTGTAATATATTGTATTATATCGTACAAATACTGCTTCAATGAATACAAATTGAATGTATTTTATCATTCTTCATCTTTACATATAAATAAAGATGAAATGAGAAGAAAACATTAAAGTAACGAGACAATAACACCAAATCATAAATGCAACAATACAATAAAATTTAAATAATAATTAAAAATAAATATTACATTTAAACTAACAATATAATACTATACAACTTATAACAACCATTCAAACAAGATGCAAGTTTCCAAACTAGTATTTTTATGATTAGATATTCCAAGAAATAATTTAAATAAAGTAATTATAATAAGAACAATAATAGACACAACCACACATTGATTAGTTGTGCGCTCCAGTAGGACCTAATTTAAATTCAAACAATTATGAATTTGCGTTATTATAAACTAGTACAGCATTGAGATGCACATGATGGGAGTTAAAAAATAGCTTGATGTAGTTTTCCTTTCTCCTTTTGACCTTCAATATTAAACAGAATCTGGTCAAACTAAGTAACATTTTCAACAAATCAAGACAAATTCATAATTTAAAACGGTAAACTCGATGCACTAAAGCTCTTGTTCGCTATGTGCAGGGTCTGGAAAAGGATCTAACCACAAGGATTTATTGTACGCAGTTTTACCTTAGATTTATGTCAGAGGTTATTTCCAATGTTTACTCTAAAACTCTCGTTCTACTCCAAGGCTCCCCTTTAAATTCATAATTTGAACTTTATAAATTTTAAAATAATTTAATTCTTATGTAATATTAGTAAAATACTCAACACACGTATATAATATATAATTTGAGCTAAAAATATCCGATTAAATTCATATTTACTCCGTCCCCGGATATATTGCATAATAGAAGGAGGTGGAAGGTTCGAATGGGAACACAGAAAAAGTCTCAACTTGTCGTATACTGACTTATAAAAGACAAAGATGATCAGAAATCTCAATCTCTATTTGTTTGTATCTTATTTTTGTCAAACACAAAGCTCTTTCAAACATTGCCTGTCTATGGCACTCATTCTTAAAATATATAACTATTTAATTTATTGCCAAATATTTATTACACACTAAAAATAATCCTCGTTTGTTCGAGGATGAATAATGTGGAATAGACACAATTTAAATGATGCACATAATTAAATCAAATTTTGTTGACTAATATATTATTTTTCCATTCATTTCAATTTATTTATCATGTTGTGATTTGACACGAAGTTAAAAAAATTGATTTTTTTTTTAAATTTATGATATTAAATTAGAAATATATCATGTATTACATTGTCTTATAATATTGTGATCTTTAACATTAATTCAATGATAATAAATTGAGAATATAATAGAATTTTTTTTTATCCTATCTGGATTTGTCAAAAATGACAAGTAAAAGTGAAGGTAGTAATCCTTTAATCTTTATTTATTTATGTGTCTCTTAATTCTGAATGATTAATGCTGAAAACAATTAAAAACACATAATTAATTCTTTTTAGATGATTTAAATTGATAATTATTTTAAAAAGAAATATTTTTAATATATCTGACAAGGAAGTAAATACAATAGCCTATAAATGTGATATATTGATATTGCAACACATAACTTGATGAAGCAATCACTAGCCAAGTTGCTATCATAGTGGTTAATTGTCTTTCTCAACGTTATTATTATTTCTTTTTCCATAGCAATCACATAATTTAGGTGTTCACTTTTATCAAAGATGGTCCCAATATGAAAGTAGTAGTAAATTTTGATTGCTTAATTTGTTTCTTCTGCTACTTCCAGCTGTCCTACAATTTAATTTTTAATTACAATAAACTTCTTTTGTTGTTAAACACCTAGAAAAATGAAAGGGAAAATTATATATATATACAAAAATGTAAAAAGTTTATAAAAAAAGTAGCTTATGTTTTTATTTACACAAAAAATAGTCTCAAATCAGCGAAACTATACATGACTATACAATATAGTTATAGAAAGTATACACTGTTATACAATGTATATTACTTGTACATGAGTTATACACTAAATATACATTATGATACACAAATATATACTGACTATACATGCCTATACAACGAGGGTTGAATGCCCAAAATTGTAACAAATAGTCAAAGGTCAGCCGGATGACTACTTTTCATAATTAAAAGAAAAAAGTGGACTATTTTTTGTATAAATAATTTTTCTTAGTGGCTTGTGGGCGTAATTATCCCAAAATCAAAAGTACACCATTCAACGGTTTGGGCTTTTATCAATTGGGCTTCTTACGTCGAATTGAGACTTGAGAAATGAACTCTTAACTAATGACCAAAGTGCACAAAATTCTTGTTTTTTGGGTCACTATTTAATTTGAATACTTGAATTCAATTTTTATTTGGGTAAATTACGTAACTAAACAAACATATGATATGTATTTATATTATACCATTATAGTTTGGAAAAAGTGCAATTTATAACTATAGTTAAGATTTTTTTGCTATTTTCTCTCTCTTCTCTTCATCTCTCTCACCTCTCACCTCTCTCTCTCTTCAATCTCTTGTCAGATATACAAATACACATGTATATCAATTGTATATATATAATTATTTGACAAATATACATATTCAATTCGGCATATATATATATACAATTCACTTCTCTCCACTCTCTACCCTCTCTCGCTCACCTCTCTCCTCCTTCGCCCAATCTCGCTTGCCAGATATACAAATACATATGTATATCAGTTACACAGATACAATTATTTGACAGATATACATATAAAATTCGCCTCTCTCCACTCTCTCTCAATCTCACTCGCCTCTCTCCTAGCTATGAATCACAATTTTAACAAACTATAACTATTTTTTGTCTTATTATATTTCAAATATTTGCTTTTTTTTATTTTTTTTGGCGTGATTCTATCCAATTTGAATATAACTTTAAAGGCATGTGACTGAAGTTGAAAAAATTGTGGGTAACTTGGGATGTTTGTGTCTGAGGTCTTGTTAAAGACAAACATGGGACATTTTGTATGGATTTTGGTTTGGCTTCGCCAACACCAACTTCAAACATTTTTTGTTAAAGTTACAAACTTGACAAGATCAAACTTCAAATATTTATGATTGAAGTTATAGCTTCTTCAAATATATGTTGGCTTATCAAGCCAATTTTTTATTAAAGTTGTAGGCTTGATAGGGCCTAACTTTAGATCGATTTTTACTAAAGTTATGACCAAATTTTGTCCCAAAATTAAAATATCATGAGGTTTTATCCAATTTCAGACTTAGTTAGGTACCTATATATTTGAAATTAACTATTACTCCACCCCAATAGAATCACAAATAGATGCTCAAATTTGGAAAAAGAAAATGATAATCCTAGAAATATTATAAATAAAAAGGAAATATGTCATTACTAATTTACATACTCATATCAAGTGTTTATATTAAGTCAATGAATACCTAATACATATTTAAATATACACATTTATAATAACTTCATTACGATTAATTATTGCTTATCCTTACTTCTTTAAATCACTTAATTGTAATAAATTCATCTAAATATTTGATTTGAATAAGTATTTCACATATCTCATCCAATTATATATGAATATGAAAAGATAATGGAAAATGGAAAAGAGCCAAAGAAAATCACAAATAGTCAAAGTTACCCTTACACGTAAACATCTATATTTCGAAGCTTCAACCAACTCAGTTATTACAGTATTATTCTATTCGTATTAAAAAATAATGTCACCTAAATGTTATAGAAGAATGGCGTTTGGCAGCAATCCAATATTAAAATGAGTTTAGGTTATATTCCTATAAGATATTTTATTTGGCAATGCATAATCTTACTGATTATAATATAATAATTAATTTATAAGTTATCATGCCAAGTTTGAAATTAAGAATAACCCGGTTATAAGTTAATTTAAAGAATTATATTAAAAAAAAATTGTATTCTTTTTTTTTTTATCCAGGTATCTGGGGATAAACACTTTCTAACAAAGACAACTTCATACTCAAAAGAAGTCAAATTTAAAATCTCTAATTAATAATAAAGAAAAAATCGCTACTCCACCACAATTCTTATTGATTAAAAAGTCTTCAATCACGAGAGAAGGCAAGAGCAATGACCCTTCAAAATATGAATAGAAAAGTTCACACGACACATATAATGGTATACAAGTACACCTTTAGTTTTATACTATTTGTCCACACTAATATCAAAAATATTTATATTAAATTATTTGTTAGTTTATAAAATAAAAATATAATTAATTTAAATTTTTCTCATTTTGTACTCAACTTAGTTCTTTTCTAAAGTATATATAATATCGTAAATTTTGAAAAAAGTTGCATAAATATAAAGTGTATTAAAAAAATAAAAGGCCGAATAAGTAAAAATAACCTCTCATTTATAATATCTTAATTTCAATGGACGTGTAAAAGGATAATGGACAAGTAATAAGAAATAGAAGGAGTAGTAGTTATGTTGACAATTATATTACAAATCATATGAATTTTCACTAACATTTTAAGTTATATTATTTTATCATATTTCGTTAAAATTTTAAGATATATTATTTCATTGATATGAAAAAATTGTAATTTATACTTTAGTATTTTTTGTATAAGCTTTTAAATATCTAAACTTTTAAACTTAAAAATTAGTCAAATTAACTCTAAAAAAATGTAACATGATAACTAAAAAAAAACGAATGAATACTTGATATGCTTTTACGACCTAAAATAAGTCTTCCTTTATTAAGTAGGTTCCCATTATTGAGAAGTCGATCCGATGTGATATATAGTTGGTAAAACTCGTTGTCCTCGTTTAATTAAATGTAGTTTGAAATTTGAAGAAAAAGAAAGGAGCTTAAATAATCCAATGAGAAATATGGACTCATTTGATGTCAACATCCTTCTTAATACCCCTTCTAGCAAAATTTACTCTAATAATCTTCTCTGTCACTTAATTATATGATCATATCATAGGAAGAAGGAAAGATTTGAGGTCATATTCATTCTGTCATACAAATTTGCAAAATTAAGAATTTTTAAATCTAGGAAGAGGGATAAGATAATGAGAAAAATAGGTTCCCTTAATCACACAATGTCATCTCTAGCGCATCAAAATATGTACATTCCAAAATTTTTATAACGATGTCGTTTGTCTACATATTATTTGGGTGCTAATGTTATTAAAAAGAGCATATAATATAAAATAACAAAAAATACTTGATCATTATAGTGAAATGTTATTATAGAAAATGACTGTTATAATAAACCATCCCAAAAACTCATGTTATTATAGTGAACAACAATATACAAAACTCAAAAATATGTTGTAGCAAAAATATCATGACAAAAAACTAATTAACCAATCTATCTAATCCTAAAGCTTAACCTTTTTGGTGCACTTCTGATCTTGAATTGCCTGGCTAGTAATATTCACAGCAATACTGCAATTCATCTTTACCACCACATGTTTCTTGATCATATTCAACAATTTGACCCTCCCACCAACAACAGTGTAGCTATTCATAGTAAGCAAACCAGTACTAATATCATCTTTTAAGCCAGGGTGTGACACAATCTTGTCTGTAATAATATCAATTGTTATGTTCATCCTCGTAGTCTTCCGTGCCTTCGATTTCCCCGGTGGACCCCGCGCCTCCCCGACCACCGTGTCGCGGTAGGAAATAGTGGTGGTGGTGTTGCTATACTTAAATGATGAATAATTTGGATTTTTCACTGAGACATCTGCTTTTATGGTCATGTTGGAACCTGGTTTAGGCATAGGGAAAATGTTGCCACTAGTGTTAACGAGGTCTAGTTTTTCAACTGTGACGCCGTTCATTCTAATAATAGGGTCTCTTATTTTGAACACTGTGAAGATCAAAATGATGATTATTATTGCTACAAGGACAAGAAAGGTAGATACACAAGCACAATATTTGAAACTTCTTCTTTGATGAAACCTTTTTTTGACGTTTAACGTTGTTTCATCGTCGTCGCTGCTAGGCGGCCGCTCGGAGGCTGGAGCTAGTGGTTTAACTTGCTCTCTCTCCACCATTTTTATTGAGTCTTGAAACTAATAAGGAGAGAAATGGTTGTACTATTTGAGATGTAGAAATTTGGGACTTTGGTGTTTGAGTTTGTGTTAAATTATCACTTATATAAATAATGTCTAGTCTAGTGAGTGGAGAAGGTATATGGTGGGGTCATTCCACTGTCAATGTTGACCTAAAGTTTTTTGTCTTTTTGAGTTTTCACTGCTAGAAATATTGCAACTCAAAATTGATGAGAATTTGACTCCACAAGGAATTGAACGAAAAATTGCTGAATTAGCCTATTTTTTGAGTGTATCAGTTGAACTATCTTGAGAAATTGAGAAGCAGAACGTTCATTCAATTAAAGAACTTGAGAAAGGGGCAAAACAGATCCAAAATTGAAATTTTATGAATTTTATAATAATTTGAAGTACTTATAATTGAATTTAGAATTTATAAGATAAATTTATTAAAATCGACCAAACTCATAAGTCAGTCTTCTACCTCCGCCCCTCACAGTAGAATTGGTGATGTCAAAAAAACAAACAGCATTGATGTGGATTTTTGGTAATTAAACAAAATGGGCGGATTGTTAGTTGGTTGTTGGAGGAAATGCTCACCTTAGTAATTATGCTATGTCCAAATAGTCAATTCCCTCAGACGACAGGTGTTCAAGATCCACCAGCCAACACTAAAGTTTATGGGAGATTACCAACTCATTTTAAAGACATTTGAAAGTCTTCATATTTTTGTAGTTATTTCCCCTTCAGTCCATATCATACGTGTTTTAAAAATTTTACACATATCTTTAGAAAGATATTTAAGATTCTTAAATCATATGAATATTTGTCAAACTATGTAACTGTATTGACAAGAAAAAGGAAGGCGACAAATAACTCCGGCTTTGCTTGAATCTTTGCAACAAGTAAAAGAACGTATGATTTTGTTTTTTTAGTTCCCATTTGGTATTCACATTAGAGCCAGACTAAATTCGAATTCGCACTAAGTTCCACATTGGGGTAAAGCGCTCCCTCACAAAGGCTAATCCGTATCAAGGGACTCGAACCCGAGACTTCTGATTAAAAATAAAGAATACTTACCACTCCACCACAACTTTGTTGGTAGAACGTATGCTTTTGGTCGTACGGAACTTGTAATTATGGCTTCCAGCATAACGTTTTTGCTGAGGATATATAATATTGCTACCTTTTTCAAAAAGAAAATTGTTCCAAAACCATTGCAGTTTGTTTTCCAGATATGATAAGTTTGCTTTCCATAGTTTCTGCAATTAAAGTATAAATAGAAACGAAATATTTCAACCAACAAAAAACTGTTTTCTTATAAAATTTAGTCCCTTTACAATTGTCTAAAGTTTGGATTAATTCCTTTTCGGATAGAACGGAATACTATTCTACAATATTGATATTGAAATTGCAGAACTTAAACGAAGTAGATCACAGGAGACTTATGTTGGAAAAATCTGCAAATTTAATTAAATAATTTATCAATCAATCACATCATTTGTCGAAACCAAGCAAGGACGAAAACAACGTGAGATAAGACATTTCTCCTTCATTTCCTATTTCACATTACACCTTATCTTTTAAAGCTTAATCTTTAAAGAAATCCAAACAGTTTCTTTCCAAAAAAAGGGGAAATCACCAATAGTCCTTGCATGAACAACTCCCACCCTCAAAACAGTGAAACCGACTGGAATCCCGCACAATAATTCTTCTCTTTTCTATTTTAGAGATGTATTTGAACGCAGTGTGACAATCAACACACGTCCGTAGATTCTTAAAAACCTTTATTTGTGTTCCAGGCGGAGTTGCTATAATGCCAAAGGCAACTGCAAGCTTTTCACTGTGATAGGAGAGATTTTGCTCCTTCTGTTCTTCTTCCACATCATGCAGCACATTGTCTATGTCAGGGACATATCCCTCCTCTTTCATTCTCTTACAAAGCTCCCCTAAAAACTCATATATTTCCTTTGATCTTGGATGTGATTTATCACCGACCAAGAAAACGTGGTCTTTTCTCTGCAAATTGATCCAACTTATACCTGGTTTCTTCACCACACCTTTCTCTTCCATGGCTTGTCTGATTTTTGCCACTTCAGTCCATTTGCCAGCTGTGGCATGTATGTTTGCGATGGTAACATAAGTAGCTGCATTCTCGGGCTCAATTTCAAATAGTGCATCAGCTGCTCTCCTTGCAAGTTCGACATTTCCATGGACTCTGCATCCTCCAAGCAAGGAAGCCCACAAAAACTTACCAGGCTTCATTGGCATCTGACTAATGATCTCTTCAGCCTCCTTAAACCTGCCAAATCGGCTTAGGAGATCAACTACACAAGCATAGTGGTCTGCAGTATGGGTTAGACAATGTTTGTCCTTTATTGAGTAGAAATATTCAAGTCCATCATCAACTAAACCTGCATGAGTGCAAGCAGAAAGAACCCCAACAAAAGTAATATGATCAGGCCGAGTGCCAGATTTAAGCAACAAGTCAAATAAATGAAGAGCTTCACTAGGTTGGCCATTTTGAGCATAACCATTAATCAGTGAGGTCCAAGAAACTACATCGGGCCTCGGAAGCTGCTTAAATACCTTATACGCAATATCTACACTCCCACATTTGGCGTACATATGAACTAAGGTACTTGCTGCAAAGGAACAAGGATCAAAGCCAATACGCATCATGTACCCATGTACTTGCTTTCCCAAATACTCTGTTGTTTGGTGTGCACAAGCATTCAAAACTCCAGCAAAGGTAAAATCATTAGGCCTGATTCCCGATTCCATCAAACAAGAAAACAACAAATAACCTTCCTCCCACCTCCCATCTCCAAAGTATCTATCAATCATAGCCGTCCATGAAACAACATCCTTATCTTTAGTCCTATCAAAAATATGCTTTGCTTCGTCCACGCTCCCACACTTTCCATACATATCACTCAAAGCACTCCAAACAACCACATCAGAATCCGACCCAGTTCTCACAATATGGCCATGAATCTCCTTTCCCAAACGAAAAGACTGAACTGAAGCAGAAGCAGCAAGAGCACTTGAAATAGTAAACTTATTACACTTAAAATTCTCATCCCTCTGCATCACTCTATACAATTCCAATGCACATTCAGGCTTATTATGCCTCACATAACCCGAGATCATAGCGGTCCAAGAAAAGTTATCCTTCTCGGGCATTTCATCGAACAACTTCCTAGCTTCATCAATCAAACCCAATTTAGCAAACCCAGAAACCATAATATTCCATGAACACAAATCCTTCTCAGGCATTTCGACAAACAGGTTGTGTGCATCAACGGGTTTATCACATTTGCAGTACAAATCAAGAATCCGATTAGAAATAACAACCCCCGGTCTAAAACCTGAACATTTCATAATCTTATGAACTCTCTTTCCTTCTTCAAGAGCCCGGTCTTCCATACATATCCGCAAAAGGGTCGAAAAGACTGTAGCTGAAGGACGGACTTCTGGACGTTCTAGTAATTGAATGGCATCTTTCAATCGTCTTTGCTCGCAAAGAATTTGAAGGGCTTCGTTGAATTTGTTTTCTTTACATAAGCGTGTAATCATTTGGTCTTTGTTTGCAGGTTTGAAGAAGGTTTTCTCTTTTTGTGCTGTAGAAAAAGAATATGAAGATCGAACAGTACATAGTGAATGTGTATGGGGTGAAAAAGAATGTGAAATTAGCTTCAGTGATGCTCTAAGATTTGCTCTCATGGTAGTTTCTTTAAAGAATGTTTTGAAATTCTCTTATTGACCTACACTTCAAACTGCAAACAAGTAAGGCTTGCTTGTAAGTTGCAAGTGAGGTTTGAATTTTGATCGATGAAACCTGAAATATGTCATCTCTAATAGTGCCATTAGCAGCTGGACAGGGCCTCTGAGGCAAGGGTTTGTGGCTGATTAAGGGGATCCATTTTTTCTTAAAGATGTAATATGTATTAGTATTTAAAAAAGAAATTGGTTTCACTCTTCAAAATGTAAAGAATGCAACAAACAGTCTTCATTATTAAAAAAGCAGCATAATATTATTTCAATTTTGAGTCAAGTTTTATTATTTTACTTTTTTTCAAAAAAAAAATTATCATTGATATTTTTAGTTCATCATATGTGTATATCTGTATATTAGTTACTATTAGAATCTGTTAACCTAAATATGTTAACTAGAAAATATGTTTTTAATTCTGGAAAAAATATAAAGAAAGATAAAGCCCAAAGAATTAAATAAATTTAAAAAAGAAGTCATTGATAGATTTTTAAAAGATGATAAAAATTCTGAATCAAAGTGGGGAGGATGTTCTTAAAATGAACCAATAAAATAGATTTGAGTTAGATAATAATTTTCGAAGAAGAAAATTCAAAAAAAGTTAGTGAGAAATTTGATATAGTTCCCAAAAGTCATCCTAAATGATTTAAATAGTTGCATCCCTAAAAATGTATATGATTCAAATCAATGAAATACTAAAGATACAAAGCTTCTCAAATGATAAATTCTTACAATACTTTTTTACTAACACATTACATTCAAAAATTGGCAAACAAGAAAGGCACTAAAGAAAATGGTTAATTTACTCTAGCTTCATACCAAACACAACGTAAATGGCTTGTTTTAGTTATATAATGTGTTCTAGGAAATGTTGCGCTACTGAATTAGATTTTGAAGTGAAAAAAATGGCTTCTTTTAGTCGTAATTGTTGCAGAAAAATGATCTTTTATCAGTTCTAGCAGTCCATCATTGGCATCAGACACAAACATATCCTCACCCTGTTTATGAGGAAGCCTTAAAAGCTTATTCTACCTATTTCAAGTCATGAACAGAGGTCAAATTGAGAAGGCAAAACTCATTGTCTTTTGTCATGACTCCATTCGATACCTGTAGCGGATGTCCAAAGGATCATGTGATGTTTGGGTGAATTTTCACGTGTAGCTCAAGTAGCATGACTTGATTATCTCTATGGGAAGAAAGAAAATTCAACTTGACATCCTCAAATCTATAATCTTGTGCCAAAAAGAAAAACACATCATTAAATCATGTAAGATAGAGAGTAATATGATTTCCATAAAGTTGTCAATTTCGTACCCTGCTTCAAATGATATAAGGTACAATCTTTATGTTATTAAAACAATAAAAGAGAAAGTAGGCACATAGAAGCCACATTATCAGATAGCTATGACCCTTCATATCTCTATAACCTTTGATGGATCTTCTTTCTCCTCTTCTTCTTTTTCTTTTTTCTCTTCTTCATCCTTACCCTTCCATAAGTCAGACAAAGTAGGAAGCTTATACTCGCCGCTATAAGAGAGGGGAATGGTGATGTTGCCAACGACCGGAATGTCTATGATGAGACCCAATTCCAGTGTATAGTCAACATCCCAATCTCCGCCAATGTCCCTAACCAAGCTCACTAGTATACTGTGAGGAACCTTCACTGGCACATCTAACATGGTTGAGTCATTTGCCTTTATGTTCCCTGGGTCTGGAATTTTTCCTGATGCTATTACCCTGTTTTTAATCATCAATTGCAATTACTACCAGTATCTTATGTTCAGCAATACAAAATTTATTTTATCAATCAATGAACCACATTTCGATTCTAACCAAACTGCCGATTATATGAATCATCTATATCTATTCTACTATATCAACTGATGGACATATTACCCTGTTTGCCATAACCAATTAAAACACAAAAATCAGCAAATAAAAGTACTATTTTTCTGTTCATGCTTGACTAAATTTGTAAGTGTGAATAATTTATGATTGTTTTATATCAACAAAGTCACTTAGGTTGGATTAGTCTATCTACAAAGCCATTACAATCACTAAATTAAAGAGATGAATACATAAACGTCCCCTCAAGTTTGATTTCATTTAACTTGTGGTTATGCTCATCTCTAGTATTTTACTTTCTCTCTTATAATATTTCTTTAAACATATTGTTAGTAATATAAAACATATTGACCTTACCAAATAAACATAGATGGCTTTAATGAAAAATTTGTTATGGCTGAATCACCATTTAAATTTTAAATTATTCATACAATTTATTACCAGTATATCATTCTACGAACCACATCTAAATACAGGACTGTATTAATCATTGAACATTCTTTATTCAAAAAATTTCTTTTTGGATGAAGACATCTTTGGCAAACAGTGGGAGAAGCAGACAACTTTTAAAAGAGAAAAGTCGAATATGATCTTTTGGGACTAAAGTTATGGCCTACAATCTGTTTTCCAACTACTACCCCTGGTTTATTTACTTATTGAATATTCGCATTTTTGTTTCATATGTTGCTCAAGAAATAGGTATATTTTAATTATTATATTTTTTAATTGTTTAGAATATTAATTTTTCCTCAATAAATATTCTCTCAATTACTTCACTCTTTTGCATGAATTTTTTATACTTAACCAATATTTATTATTTACAAGAAAAATTAATATTAAGAAGAAAATGAAAAAATGCACAGTAATTCACCAAAATAGACGGAGGGAGTATCAATTCATGATCCATCTCACTCAAAAAGAATCAATCCAGAAAAAAAAAGTGAAACATAAATCGTCCTATAACTGTATGGCATTGCGAATTGTGATTTCAAACTTGTGAATCGAGAGAATGAGTATATATAACTTCATTTTACTTATTTTTGGCAGATAAATAAAAATCTCTACCCAAATTGCGACTCTATAGTTGGATCTTCCACTGTTTAGACCAGAGCAGATCTAACTATAGATTACCAGAGTTAAATCTATAGTAAAGTAAATTTTTTAGAATTCACTCTCTCAATTCTGAACACAAAAAAGTGATTGGCAATGCTGTAGAGTGAAAAGTTCATCTCCTATTTTCATTTTTCTAGATTAATTTTTGAGTGGAATAACAAACCTGGTGGCGCTTTTGAGGACGTAATCGATCTCCATGATTGGAATAGGAACAGAGTAAGGATTCTTAACGGAGACTTTCGCGTGAAAAGTAACGCCGTCCAAACCGATCCTCTTAAAATCGACGTCGGTGATGGTTGCCTCCGGTTTCTCCATGTTTGCTATCTTCTCCGACACAAAATTCTTTGCCTTGTCTATCAGATCCATTCTTATTCGGCGATGGAAGGAAATTGAGTTGAATATTAGGCCTGCTTTGTGCTCAACGAATATCTCTGCTTCTCTTTTTGGATGTACACCAGTAGTACTACTATTTATCAGATATGATTCCGCGTTAAGGTCAGAATCGACGCGCTAGTCATAATAGTGCTTCCTATTTAGGTTAATGGTGTAATATAACGTGGAAAGTAAGAGAAAATGACCAAAATAATGTTTAATATGTTTTACTTCATTGAAATGTACAACAAAGAAGTTAATTTTGATTTTTAATATATTTCACTTATTCAAATTATTTTTAATGTATCACAAAAAGTGTTTATTTTGGTTATTTATTCTAAACATAATAGATTTATAATAAAAAATAAATAAATTTAACTATGGATATTATGTAGCTTACAAAATCTATCATTGTTGTCTTCTTTGTTAGCTTCAAAGAAATTACTCCATAAAATCTAACAAAAACAAAATTTACTATTTTCTCACTCCTTAAATATTGTTCCACTGACCTAATGAAAAATTATGTTTTAAGCAAGACAAAATAATAAATTTTGTTTAAAAAGGTAGAGACAATAATGTTAGATTCCATGAAGTTTTTCTTTGAAACTAACAAAGAAGACAATAATGGTGAATTTTGTAAGCCCATGAAGTCCAGTCAATTTTCTACTTTTGGGGGGATAAATTCTATTAGGTTTAGTGTAAAGGACCAAAATGAATACATTTTATTATACATTAAGGACAATTTCAATTAAGTGAAATACATTAAGGACTAAAATGAACACATTTATCATAAATTAAAAATTATTTTAATCAAGTGAAATATATTAACAATCAAAATAAAATATTACTCAATTATTAAGGACCATTTTGGTCATTTTCTCTGAAAAGTAACAAATCAAACTATATTATGACAAGTTAACCTTTTCTTCTACTTTTTCGTTATTATTTCCATTCAAATTTATGTGTCACTTGGCTTGTGTTTTAAGACCAAAAAAGTTTTTAAAAATTTGGCCTAAAATAAATCTCATACACTTGTGTGATATAAATTATTTTATTAAAAATATATACAAAAATTTTAAAATTAAGTTATTTTAATAAAATGTCATTTTTTAAAAAAATTAAAAATCTCTTTGAGAAATGAAAATTGACTTGTGTTACATATTTTTAAATGAAAATCGCTTTTAAGTAATTTTCTAATATTTAAATTAAAAAATATTTTAAGCACTCATTTTAAAATTAAATAACTTAGAAATATTCTTTTTGAGCTTAGTATATTGATAATTCCGTAAATTTATCAACAATTTTTATTTAAATACTCAAGCTGCAGTTTATTTTAATTGAGTAGCTTAACACATAATAAGGTATTTATGTTAGACATTTTTAATACATTTAAAAAAAACAAAATTATACATTATATCAAGTGCTCATTATATAAAAATTAACCATATTTTTTCTTTAATTATACCTACCATCCTCAATTGAAACACTTGGACCTTAGTTTGTGTCATGTATAACTACTGTAACAAGAATTATTACTATAGCTGGTAAAAATATATCCGTTATTTTAAATAAATTTACGCTGTTGTCATGTGTATATATATGTTGAATAAAAAATAGTTTAGTGCAGTTGTAGTAAATAAACAATTAAGAGGTTGTCAGATAGTCGGTAGCAGGACACGGTATACACACATGAATGTCAGTATTTCTAGCAAGCGTTACGCCCGCGTTCTTTGATTGCTTTTTTTTTTCACCAATGTTTGGTATTCATATTAGGGTTCGAATCGAAAAGTTTCAGATCGAGAGAGATAAAACGTTTCATAACAAAGACATTTCATAGCAAAAGAAGGTTGAACTCAAGACTTCTGATTAATAATGAACGAGTATTTACTACTCCATCACAATTCTTGTTGATGTTCTTTAATTGTTTTATTCGTTCCGATCTAAAAGTGAATTTTCAGCAAATTACAGAAGTTATTGCCTGGAAGGGGAGAAAGGTAACCACATGGACAAAGTAGAGCTTAATTAACTTAATCAATTTGTCAAATGTGGGGATCAAGATGTTTTATAATGCAATTGTTCAGAGTTTTCCTATTGCCAAGTTTTTTGTTTTTTTTTTAATTAAGGACCTTCCGACGTGGGATATCTTAACAAGATATATCACTTGTGATTCCTCCATGTATTTCTCAATAATTTATAGATATTTTGTAGTCTTTGATTTGAAATCTCGATTTGTGGATCTAGTGTTAGAGATGGTGAAAATATTTTCTTTTTATACTAGTGATAGAAATTAGAACGATCAAAGATAGGTCCACCACATATGTAGTTCCTTTGAAATTTTGGGAATTTCTTTGCGGCAAATCTCTACCTTTTTGTGATTTTTTTTGTCCTATAATAAATATCACAGTTTTATACCTAAAAGAATAATTTAACTTATTGTGATCACCTGTGATTTATATCCTTAGACTTTTTGCTTTGAACAAAATGTTACATTCCGTGTAATATCATAGTATGCACTGTTGCGTTGTGTGTAACAATTGTACAAGCATAGAATTGAAAGAATTCCTAGTATACATTATCTAGCGCTCCAACTCTATAGTTAACGTATCCGACATTGTCCACCTTTTTGTGTAATTTGGACCTATCGGGTTCCTACAGGCCTATGGCCTCTTATTCCCAATGCTTTTGGAGGCTCCATTCTCCCTCCAAATAAGTAAGGCCCCATTAAATTTGGGCGAAAATGGGGATAAGGAGTAAGGATTGAAGTCCTCTCAACTTTGCTAGACACTAGACATGAGTTAGCTACGTACGAATATTTTTAGTTATGCTTGAAATTATCTACTTACAAAAATAAATAAAAACGTTACAATATTCGAGTTCAATCAAGAGCACGTTAGTCTCCTTTTCAAATTTGATATCTAATGATTTAACTTTCGAGTTAATGTTTTCCATAAATAATGGTATATGTGATATTAGGGGATTAGTAATATATAGGTTTCCTACCTATTAAAAAAATTGGGGTGTAGATCGATTGATTCAATTTTATATATTATTTATTTGATTTATCAATTTTTAATTTTAAATATGCTAAATCAATAATAAATCAATAATAAATCAATAAGATATTTTTATTGATTATTTTTTATCCTTAATGGTTCAATTTTCAATTTACCCAATAAAAAATGCTCATAAAATAAATATATGACTTCTCTAATAATTTTTAAGTTGATACAATGAGACAATGCGATACAATAAAACAAACAAATCAATTGTAAATGATAGAATGCTTTTAAAAATATTTGTTGAGCACATAAACTTAAACGATATGTAATCGTTATATTCTAATTTATTTTCTTAACAAAAGACATACATTAGAAACAAGTAAATATATGACTTAAGAGTAGCAATATAGTGTCAAGTAGTTAAATTATTAATATTTAATATTTATAAAGAGATAAAGTAGTAAATAACATGAATTATCGATTTTCCTCAATAATTCAATACTAAAAATCAAAATCAAATCGATAATCTAATAATAATAAATTAATAATATTTTTTTAATTCGATTCAATTTTTGCAGTTTGATTTGAACTTCTCTATGCCTACACTTTACATGCTTTGAACCTTTGTTCCGTACTATATAAATCTTAATTACATCACATGGTTCTCTACTGGAGAATAAGAAGAGTACTGCAATTTTTAATTGAACCCCAAAACTGGGCTTAGGCTGTTGGAAAATCAAACAAAATCCAATATTGCTTTGGATTTTTGAAACAAGATACAAACTTTATGTAGAACATTAATTTGTAGGGGAAAACACACACACATGATATGATGAAACTATAGGATTATTTATTAGCGCACTACGTTAGGCTACTTTATATCTCCTTTTCAGTCTTCTTGTTCTTTGTCACCCTTCCATAAATCGGAGATTGATGGAAGCTTGATCTCTCCACTATGAGAAAGTGGAATGGTGAAATTTCCAATAACTGGAAGGTCAATGGTGAGACCCAATTCCAGTTTATAGTCAATGTCCCAATCTGCACCAATATCCTTACCCAAACTCACTAACATACTGTGAGGAACCTTAACTGGAACATCTAACATCGTTGTGTCTTCTGCCTTTATGTTCCCTGGGTCTGGAATTGTTCCTGACACTATTACCCTGTATGCCACAATCATCAATTGATAAAAGTAAGTACTTAGAAATACTTGCCAAAATAGGATGTTCCAAGTTGTAATTGTATGGTGAAATCACTATTTTAGTAGTGAGTATACTAAAAATAGTTGTTAATTTAGATTATTAAAAGAGAATTAATTATATTTTTTCAATTTTGTTTATAGCATTAATTAATTATTCTAAAATTAAGAAACACATATATAATAAATATTTAATTATTTATAAGGAATATATTAGTCAAACAACACTTCTAATTAATTTTTATTAAGAGTTGTATCAAATCTTACCTTCCCAACTAAAATGGGATGAAGAGAGTACTTATCAATTAGCAAAATCTAAATCAAGGCTAAATATTATGTATAACATGTGCCTTTAAACTAGATTGTGAATTAGTCGTGGTGAGTCCTAGAAGTCCAAAAAGTGAACTGCATCGCATACAACCAACTTTATGCAGTTTCTAAGTATATAAATTTAATTTTTAAAAAATCAAAGTTTCGATATCTCCAAATTCACAATCAATTTTAAAAATTTAACTCTTAAAATTCTAATAATACCACGTAAGGAGGAGATTAGTAAGGACCTGCCGGAGCATTTGAGAGTGTAAGAAATCTGCATGATGGGAAGTGAAACAGAGTAAGGGTTCTTCACGGCCACTTTGGCGTGATATGAAATGCTGTCCATGCTAACTTTCTTCAAATCAAAGTCCGTGATGTCAGCCTCCGGTTTCTCCATGTTCCCCACCTTCTCCGCTACGAAATTCGTAGCTTTCTCTATCAAATCTGCCATTTTCTGATCTTTAATTTCTTTTTTCTAAAAAAAAATATTGTACTTAATTAGTACTCGAGGAATATGTATGTATGTAGTTCTAAAGTGTCAGTGTCGTCGATTTATAGGATGTGGTTCCGTGATATACAAGAGTCTCAAAGTTGACACGTAAAAAGGTTGTGATATGGATAACGTATTTACTACATCTTTTTTCTACAAAGAAAAATTGAAATGCCGACACTAGTACACGTGATGGTCGGTATATGTTAAGCCCGTGTCCAAGGGAAGGTTTGATCGCATCAATGCTTAAATGCATAGAATATCTATTTACTTTATTATATGTCTTATCTTTATATATTAACGCTACGCTAGATTGACTAACAACTTGTTTGGATAGTGATTTTTCATGGTATGGTATGGTATAATTATTTAGAGAATGATATTTGTTTTGATGGTTTCATGATTTTGAAATCATGAAAATCCTCACTTTTTAAAACCATCAAGTTGAGGGTATCCCATGGTTCTCTTTTATTCTTTATTAAACTCTACCCTAATATATGTATTGTTTTTGTATTACTTATTTTCCTCCTCATCAACTTTTGAAACTTCTCTCTCGCCTCTCATTTTTTCTTTCACGTTTTAGTCTATTTTTTAGATTCTTTTTGTTAAAAGTTCTTACTTTTTTATTTTCTTGTGTTGTTATATGGATTGGAAATATATTAGCTTGTATTTTTCCTACTTGATTCTATGTATTTATTTAAAAAATATTGATAAATTTAATATTTATAATAATTAAGGACATTTTTGTAAATTTATAAGTTATGATACAATACCATACAATCAAATCAAACAACAAATTATTATTAAATAGTAACAACAAATACAATCTATCCAAATATTATATGATATTATACTGTACGATACCATACATTACATTATGAAACTATGACAAATCACCCTTCAAACAAAGCTGTAAAACCTACACTAGATTCACTACTTGAAAGTCGTTGTCAATGTGGAGCTTGTCATGTTACGTTGCTGGCTAAATTGCATAGGATGGGCTCATGGAATTTGGACACTCACCTGCTTGAATGGATTACTAATTTACTTATCTGTCCCAAATATCTGTTATAATTCAAAAATTTTAAAAAACATAATTTTTTTTGTAATATTCCAAAATTATCTTTAAAGAGATAGACCCTAATAGATTTTTGACCAATACGTCATGAGATTCAATACTGAATAAAATAGTTCATAGTGTAATTAAATATTTATCATTTTTTAGGCTGATTAAACAAAAAGTGAATCACATAAATTCAGATAAATTAAACATAATTTTACAACCATAAACCACAAGTTAAGATCCTAATTTAAGACTCTTAATTGATTTTCATTGTTTTGATTTTAAATAATTATTTCAGAACCCTTTTTTATTTTATCCAAATTCTAAAAATACAATGGATCTAAAATAAGTCATTTCTAACACTACCTCACTTGAGATTTCACCACGTATTGCTCAACATCTGTCGATAGGTCCATGATTTGAATTCAGCATCTGTCAATCTCTGATTGTCCTGTACACCAATTCTCTATAGAGTCGGTTCCGCACTTTTATGAATGCTCGATCTGTCCAATTTTATTTTCCTCTGTTTTAAAAGAATAATTTATTTTATTATATTAAAAATAATATAAGTTAAAACTTTCTCTTTTTTACATTTAAAAAAATGAAAATCATCTACAGATGACAAATTTGAAAAAATTTCTTCTCTTTTTAAATATCATATCAAATAAAAAATACGAAAGAATTGTAAAATTATTTTTCATACGTTTCCGTTATGATTTTCTTTTAGAGTGGGTTTGGTATGGAGAAAAATATTTTTAATTTTTTTTATATTTAGTTGGCTTGAATATTTTAAAAAATATTTTTTTAATTAATTTATTTTTCTCAAATTTAAAGAAAATAATTTTCTTCTAAAAATTAATGAAAACATTTTTCAAAATTCTTATATAATTTCAAATTAATTTTTTTGATACTGTCCCTATCACGATCTCCCTCCCCAAAAAAAATTATTATTTTTTTAAAATGAAATAAGACTAAAAAATTATTTTTGAAAAACAAATCATATTTTAAAAATTCCTGTTTCTACCCACCCAATTCCCCCGCCCCCAAACCCTTCCCCCTCCAAAAAAAAATTATTTTGAAAAGATTTTTAAATTTTTAAATTTTCAATTTTTCACTATACCATCCCCAGCCCCCTCGACCCCCCACCCACCCCTCACCCTCACTCCATACAAAAAAATTAAAATTTTATTTTTTAAAAAAAAATTAAATTTTGAAAATTTTAATTTCTTACTCCACTCCGCGCCTCCATCCCCCACCCCACCCCCCTAAAAAAAAGTTGAAAATTTATCTTTTTTAAATAAATTTAGTTTTCCACCTCGCCCTGCACCCCCACCACCAGTTGCCCACCTCCACCCCCAAAAATAGAATTTAAATATTTATTTTTAAAACTATTTCAAATTATGAATATTTTTATGTTAGAAATGATTTTTCTAAAAAATATTTTCTACTCTCTAGCTAAAAATAGATTATTTTTTTTCTATATTTTCATTCATTAACCAAACAATAGAAAAATATTTTTCAAAAAGTATTTTTCACTCACCAACCAACATGAGAAAATGAGTTAGAAATCAACTCATTTTTTAGGAAAACATTTTCCTCCATACCAAACACAACCTTAGAGTAAATTTCATAAATGTCATATATATACGTATAAATTTTATAAATTATTTTTTAGGAAAATATTTTCCTCCATACCAAACACAACCTTAGAGTAAATTTCATAAATGTCATATATATAAGTATAAATTTTATATTATATAAGGTTAATTCCTTTCTATACCAACTATTTTCTAAATTACTTAAAATCCCCTAATTTTAGGTGTGATCGATACCTCGTTCAGCGAGTGATACGTATAAAAAAATTAGGCATTAACACAAATTAGTTACGCGTAAAACGAGAATAATTACAAATTAAATTCAATCACCCTTTAATTAAGCTGTAACATTGTTGACAACAATTTGAGTTGCTATGTATGCGGAACAAAAATAATTTCAAAAATTCAAAAAGCCTTCACGAAAATACCTTCAAGAATTGGCTTGACGATTAGATCAAGTTTTCAGGATATTCCTAGAAGAAACGTTATGAACGTATCAATTTTGCTGCATCACTCTGGTAAATGGGAATCTGAGGTTGCTTATGAAAGATACAAAAGCGATGAAATTATTACTGGAGAAAATATGTCATCCGTTAATTTGAATCAAGCAATTGAGGCAAAACTGGATGCCGACCAAAGAAGAAAAAGAATAATGATTAGATACGCATTACAAGGTAATTCGTCTCCGATAACCATACGAAACGATATGTGTGTGAAGTTGTATATTGAAATTAAGAAAATGAACTTGGATTTGAAATGTATCCATTATGCATATATACGCTTGATTTAGATGTTGGTGAGATGCAGGTCTTTGATGGTGTCAATGGGAAATCCTTCTTCAGGCATCAACTACCCAAATCAAGCACCTAATTTTAAATATCAAGTATCTACTAGACAAAAAAAACATAAAACTTATGTCATGTATCAATTGTCAATAGTTTGATAAGCACAAGAATTCCTTAAAGCATCAAGTACCTGAAATCATCACTTAATTTTAAGTATCAAGTATCTATCAATCTAAAAAACAGGAAAATCCTTCTTCAAGTATCAACTACCCAGATCAAGCATCTAATTTTAAAATATCAAGTATCTGCTAGACAAAAAAACATAAACTTATGTTAGGTATCAATTATCAGTAACTTAATAAGCACAAACACTCCTTCTTAAGATATCAAGTACCTAAAGCCAATACTTAATTTTAAGTATCAAGTATATATCTATCATTCTTAAAAATAGGGAAATCCTTATTCAAGTATCAACTAGTAAATCCTCTTCAATGAAGTCCACCTTAAGGATTTTGTACTTTTTTTATATGGTAGAGAATATTAAAAATTTTGGTAAATTAAGTTGTATAGTTGTGTAATTTTTCCTATAAATAAAGCCTAATAATACTCCATAACTATAATTTACTTAATACATTCTATAGTTAATATAAGGTTTTTTTAAAAAAAAAAAAATTAATTTGGGTCTAATTGACTTGATTTTATTCATAAAAAGGAGATGGCCTTAGAGCCCTACTAAAATGCAACCATAAAACGGCCAGTGTTCTTTTAAAAAGAGAAAAGGTTGCCCTATTTCCAGCACTTTCCTAATCTGCACTTTAGCATGTTTCCTGGTTGTCCAAACGCCTCCTTTTCTTTGCTTTGTTTGTGGGTTTCAAAATCTGCATCCCTTGTTGTTGCAACTGTTCGATTTCAGCTATCAAAAGGTAAAGGACTACTACTGCTACTGCTCCTGCGATTTGTTGTCTCATGCATATTCTTCTTCTTTTCAGGTGTTGTCTCCGGTACATATCCATCCGAGGGGATGAAGAATCAGGGTCCATTCTGCAGTGTTATCCTTGTAAGTAGAATATTTTGGTCCTTGTTCCCCTTTTTTTTCTTGTTCTCCTTCTGAATCCCTTTTTTTTTTTGGAGTCAAGAGGAGAAATGGTGTTCCTCATGCGATTACAGCTATAATCTGCCAGGACTTGATAATCTGAAGATCCAATCGGTTCTATGCTCTTCCTTTTGCTGGTGTTGATCTTTTTTAGGGCTGTTATATATAGGCTAGTTTGAGTTTTGCACCATTTCCATTTCGTGGTTACTGTAAATATTCCTCTCTGTGCAAACTCCCTTCTATCTGCTAGCATTTGCCATTTTATTTTTGTTGTGGCTGCACATGTTGATCCTAATAGAAGGGATCTTCTGCTTGTCTGTATTTAAAATTCTCCTGGCACTGCTTGGTAGGTGCCGAAAGGACCTAAATTGTTGTTTATTATCAGTAAGTACTGCCAAGTTAGCTAATTGATCTGCCAATTGGTTTGCTTCCTTGTAAGTGTATATAATGTTGATATTAATTTTCTCTAGTATCGCCCAAACATCTTCCACACACTGCACAATTTCCCAAGGTACCTGTCACTCTTTTTTTAATATGTTGTAAAGGCTTAATGAGTCAGTCTCCAAAATAATATTTTGATACCTTTGTGAGCTGCAAAATTGTAAAGCCTTCCAGATAGCAATGGCTTCTGCTATTAGGCTATTTGAATCCCCCAAACTTCCAGCTTCAGCATAGATTAAATCCCCCTTCCAATCCCTAATACAAAAATCATAAGCACTGGGGCCAGGATTTCCTTTGCATGCTCCATCAGTGTTACATTTATACCACCCTATCTCTGGACCAATCCATCTTATTAATTGATATCTCAGCTTAGGTCTATAATTTTGTATCAGCTCATAGATTTGTACCCATTGTGCTTTATTTGTCTGCAACTCTGGATATAAGTATCCCATCATTTGTTGAGTTGTTTTCAAACAGTTATGTAGAATCTTTTCATAATTTGTATCCTTTCCATGTTTGATTGAGTTTCTCCTCTTCCACAACTCCCAAATGATAATGGACGGGATAGCATAAAGAATTTTTTTCCCCTCAAGCCTTCTGCATGCTGCCACTATTTTATAATTATATTTAGCACGTATGTCTCATTCAAGGTAAAACCTGCACAGGTAACAAAATGCTTCCATAGTTTTTGAGCTATGAGAGCTATTAGAAATAAATGATTTAGCGTTTCCTCCGTTCTCATGTCACAACATCCACATTTAGAGACTATTGCAATCCCCATATTTTTCAGGACATCATCAGTTGGAATCTTCCTATTCAATACCCTCCATAGGAAGAAAGAAATTTTATGAGGTAACCATTTAGACCATAGTTTGTCATGCCAATCTACCTTAACTCTCCTTCTCCTGATTATATAATACGCAGATTTCACTGTAAATGTTCCATGAGGAGATCCTGTCCACCAGGCTCTATCATTAGGCTCGTCCGTCCTTGGAGGTATGTCAGATTTGATATAATCTGACATTTCTGTTGTTAACATTGTGTCAAGCAAGTCCTCCCTCCACATATTGTTATCAATAAATGTTCTGACCTCCACTTCCTCTTCTCTGGCCACTTCTGCTTCCGTATAATATAGTGCACCTATCTTAGTCCAGTTATCATACCAAAAGCTGGTTACCCCAGCTTTGATTTGCCACCAAATATATGGTTCCACCTCATCTCTAGCCTTTATCATACTTCTCCAGGTATGTGAAGCTCTTATTCCAGCTGCCAATAGGGTATGAAATTTTTTACAGTATTTATTTCCCATATATTCCCCCCATAGAGATCCGATGCTCATTCTAAAGTTCCACCAAAGTTTGGCCATTAAGGCTTTGTTGATATCCAATAAGGATCTAACTTCAAGTCCCCCTTCCTCCATTGGAAAACACATATTGTCCCAGGATGTCCAGTGTTTTCTTCTCTCCACACTATTGTTACCCCAAAAGAATTTGGCAAATATTTGATGCAATTTTCTCATCACTGATTTGGTAAGATTCATAGCAGACAGTAGATATATGGACATAGATTGTAAGACATGTCTTATTAGAATCAATCTCCCTCCAAAAGTAAGAAATTTATTCTGCCAACATAAGATCCTTCTCAACACTTTTCTGATGATGACTTCAAAATAGGAGTTCCTAGTTCGTCCATAATACACAGGGCACCCCAAGTATTTTATAGGAAAATCACCTTGCTTTATCCCTGTCCATTTTCTGATCCTAATGGAGTGGTTTAATGGGGTATTTTCATGCAAATAAAAAAAGCTTTTTGCTTTGTTGATAAGCTGTCCCGATACCTCCTCATAATCCTTAAGAATAGTCATCATTCTGATAATTGACTTCCTATCTCCTGAACAAAATAGTATAGTGTCGTCTGCATAGGAGAGGTGATTTATTCTAGGACTCCATTTTGGGAGTCCAAATCCTATAAAGCCATCATCATCATGCAAACTGTTTAAACCCGTTGCTAAAACTTCTGCCGCAATGACAAACAAAGTAGGTGTTAGCGGGTCTCCTTGCTTTAGTCCTCTGGTTGACTGAAAAAAATCATACGACTGTCCATTAATCAACACAGAGTACCAATTATTTGAAATCAACCTCCAAACCCTGTCAATAATGATTTCGGAGAACCCAAATTGCCTCAGTACTTTAGTAAGAAAAATCCAAGAAACACGATCATATGTCTTTGCCATGTCAAGTTTTACTACTACATTGACGTGTGTTTTCCTTTTATTTATGTCTCTTATGATTTCTTGTGCTAAGAGAACATTTTTAATGATGTTTCTTCCTTTCACAAAACCTGACTGGTTATTAGAAATTATTTTAGGAAGAAATTCAACCATTCTTTCATGTAGCACTCTTGAGATGATTTTATTAATGAAGGAGCTTAAACTGATTGGCCTTAATTCTGCAAATGATTTGGGGCATTCCTTTTTGGGAATCAGAACTAAGTTTGTGTGTGTTACAAACCTAGGGAGCTCCACTCCACAGAAAAATGCTCTCACAGCATTAGTTAGATCTATCCCCACTATGTCCCAACATGTTTGAAAAAACATACCAGTAAAACCATCTGGTCTAGCCACACTATTTCCGTTTAGTTCAAATACGGCCTTCTTCACCTCTGCAGTGTCCAGGATCCTCTCCATCTTGTTATTATCATCTTCACTAATTAATCTTGGAATATGTTTTAGCATGGCAAAATTGTGTTGATGGTTATCCTGTTGGAATATATTTTTATAATAGTTAACTGCTGCTTCACCAATCTCTGGAGCTGCATATAACATGTCCCCTTGTTCTGTAATAATTTCATGTAACTGCAATTTCCATCTCTTCCCCTGAACATAAGAGTGGAAAAATTTTGTGTTCTTATCCCCTTGTTCAAACCACTTCATTCCAGTCTTTTGTTTCCAATATTCTTCTTCTATTTTAAGTGACCTCTTCAATTCAGCTTCTGTCCTTTGCAATTCGACTCTGTTTTGTTGGGATGAATCTATCTCCAAGTTAGATTCTTTTACTTTAATTATGTCTTTCATTGTGGCCCTCAGAATAAAGATATTACCATAAGTTTTCTTACTCCATAGAGTTAAAGCCCTTTTGACCTTTTTCAATTTAGCATTTAATATCAAGAATGGGTCTCCACTAAAGTCTACGCTCCAATTTTGCCGAACAGTCTCCAGAAATGTACAGTGGTTGCACCAGAAATTAAGAAATCTAAATGGTTTCACTATCTGCATCACCTCAGTATTACAAATTACCTGTACAGGAGCATGATCTGATCCTTGGCGAACTAGATGTTGGGACTCCATCATTGGACCTTCCTCACTAAGAACAGAGTTGATAAAGACTCTATCCAGCCTTTCAAATATACTGTCATCGTTAATCCTTCCATTCCACCAAGTATATTTACTACCAGTAAACCTTACTTCCCATAGATCACAAGTAGAAATACATTGGGCAAAATCCATAGCTTCCATTTGAGAAAAACCTGCACCACCAAGTTTCTCATCCTCATTTAGAATGACATTGAAGTCACCCCCTACCATCCAAGGGCAGTTCTCCCAGTCAAATCCTTCCAATTCCTCCCATAACTCCAATCTATCCATAGTAGTGCATCTTGCATAAACGGTTGTTAAAAAGAAAGATTTCGACCCTATAGTATATTTCATTGTAATCTGTTGTATAGAATTCATGATAACATTTCCACTCCGGTCATTGTTCCAGAATATCCAGATTTTCCCAGAGCAATTAGCCACCGCATTATCAAAGCCTAATCTGTTTTTGTAATGAACAAGCTCAGACAGATCCTGAAAAGGTTCCATTAAAGCTATAAAAGAATAATGGTTTCTTCTGTTAAGGTCAGTTAGCCTACCAAAAGCATTCTGCGTATTTACTGACCTTATATTCCAAAAGAGTGCTTTGTCAATCATTGATCACAACTGAGAGCCTTCCCCCTATTGCTCCTTCTTCTCACTTGGAGTGGTATTGTGATTGATTTACTTCTCTTTGCTGTCAGGCTTTGGGTGTGCCTGGGTGATAAATCTCCTTCCTTACTTACATGTAGAATGTTGTTCTCAATACCTTCATCATCCGTGTTTTCAGAATGCTGAACACTCTGCATGTTATCAGCTTGTATGGATATACTGTTATCATCCACCCCTTCTGTGTTGTGTTGTTCTATGTCTTTTTTCTCAGTGTGTTGGTTTTCACCTCTGTTACTAGAAGTGAGAGCCTGATTATCTGGATGTACTCCTTTCCCTACACTCTCTGCATCCTTCTTCTTAACTGGTTCCACATCTATAATTGTAATTCCATCATCTATAGGACTCTTATCCTTCTGCATGTCCTTAAACTTGGCCTCCACTCATTGCTTTGTGTTCAATTTCCCAATTTCTACTTCTATGTCAGTGTTGTTAGCATTATCTGTATCTACCACATCCCTACACTCACCATCTAGGGATTGAAATTGATTTTGAGTTGACACCCTTCGCGCCTGCCAAACCTTCTCTGGCTGCTTCATTCGATTATTCTTTTTCTGTTTAGGTTCTATAAAGTCTTCATCTCCCTTCTTCTTAGGTACGGTAACCTCCCTCTTCTCTTCTTGTTCCCCTTTCTTGATAGATTCTGCATTGTCGCCCTTCGTTGTCTGTTGTTTATATAGTTCTGGGTGTTTCACAAAGCATTGATCTTCATCATGCCTCTGAATCATACAAGTAGTACAATATTTCGGGACATAATCATACTTGATACGAATCCACTTCTCCAGTACTTCTTCATTCCCTTTTCTGATCCCAATTTTAATTCTTTTCGGGAATTCTCCAAGTAGATCCACTTCCACTTTCACCCTTGCACAACTTGGTCTTGTTTTCTTTTTGGTCGCCATATCCACTTGCAGTGGTTTTCCTACCACTGCTGCAAGCAAATATATGGCCTCCTCACCAAAGAAATTCGGCGGAAGAGACGGAAAAGAAATCCAAGCAATAGCAGTCGTAGTCTCCTCATCTAGGTTGAACATCGGATCCCACTTCAATGTCCGCATAGGGTATGATTTGTTGCACTGAGAGATGTAAAATGTCGGCTTTGATAACAGATGGACATAATCCTCCAGTAGTGTCGTCCTTATCAATACGTGTCGATTGCTTAGTAATCTAATATTGCATTCACCTTTGAGTTCACACTGTTTGGGAATCAATTTTCGCAATTCCTGAATATCCGGCCAACTATAGGAGAACTTTCCAATCACAGCATACTGAAGGCTTTCATTGATTATCATCTGATCGATCTCTGATTGTTCCCATAGTACAATGGGTTCTCCATGCAAATAAGTAATAGGTTTGAGCAGTACAATTTTCTTTTCAGTAACAGGGGGTTTCAGAATAGAAGCATACGATATTAGGGGTGGATCTGTCTGACCAACCCCTGTAGGAGGTTGGCCGACGGCCGGGATGGCCATAAATCAAAGATCCACAGAAGACGATGACGGCAGGTTTAGGGTTTAGCACGAGCTGTGCAGTTTTAATATAAGGTTTACTATAGCCTTTTAAGTTTGTAAATGCATCATTGCTTTTGACAAAAAATATACAAAGTTAACATTTTTATAAATTAACTATAGCGATAATTTAGGAAGATGAATAGTAACAAATCTCTACATTAGCGCAACAGTTACGCTAATGATAATTTTGTCACACTATTGAGATCTTCAACCAGAAGAACATCATAAAAACTGAAATTCGATTTCCAATAAACTTCAAAAATACAAAAAATCATCTTTTTTATTTTTTTATTGTGTGATTGGACATAATCAGGTAATTTATTATATATATTTATATATAATTTTTTTCAAGCTTTGTGACGTGATTAATAAAATATATTTGATGAAATATTAAAATTATTTGTTCAATTACACTTGTATTTGATATTCAATTTTTTGTTATGTATTTTAAATTGTTGTATTCTGTTTAATAGAAGTAAGGTTTTTTTAATAATTTTTGCATGTATATTATACGAATTATAATTGATGATTCAATGAGTATTTATGTCATATGTATATGACAGTAATGTTATTCGTATATGTTAGTTTGTGCACTTCACCAGATGTGAGCTATTTGTATATATCGAATCATATGATTATTTTTTTAATATAAATTTTATGTCCTTTATAGATAGTATATGTGAGCTATGTTATAAATATAGGTTCGTTGAGTTCACATGATGTGAGTTATTTATATATGTTTAACCATATAGTTATTTACTTTTTTATATAATTTTAAGTCATTTGGTATATGTATATTGAGAGCCAAGTAAATATACAATTGAAAATGTATATCAATGTTAAATATCGTATAAAAATAATTATACAAATAAATTGACAATTTTGAAAAAAAAATTAATTTATACATGTAACTCTAATTGAAAAGAATAAGGGTTAAATATTGGATATGATATTTAGAATATATACAAATGAAGTTGCTTTGTACTTGTACAAATCTAAAAATTTGAAAAATAAATAAATTAAATTAGTACTCAAAAAATAGACAGTTACATGTATATGAAATGTCAAACAAAAGATTATTTGGGTGAGTATTTTTAAAAAATAATTACTAATTTTAGTGATATATTTTATTTATTATAATTTATAATAATACGTAATAATATTATGATAAATTCACACTTATATTAAAAATATATTATACTTGGCGAGAATCAAATTATTGCGGTTTATTGCATGTTTTTAAAACCAATTCGAAATAACAGCACACAGCTACACATACTTTTGGCGGGCAAAAACTGGAGAACTAGGCGTCCCAAGTTTGGAATTCATGATTTGCCAGTTGTACAAACGGTTTTTAACTCTTTGCTTTACTTATGATGGAATGCAAGACGATAACGAACCAAATCCAAAAATGGAGAAACGCCAAAGACGTGAACCAAATCAATATAAATCTGTTGCTTTGCTGCAGCTTTTGAGCAGATTCGGAAACGAGAAGAACGTTCTGTAAGTTGGAGAAACCGATGAGCAGCTCGATGAATGTGCACACCGGCGGCACAGCGTCGAGGCTGGTAGAGACGGTGGCTGATTTGATGTCTCTGTATATGCAGACTGGTCACCTCAATAATCTTTCAGTTTTCAGCGACCTTTGCCTCTCTTTAGCCAAGTCCGTATTCTTCTAATCTTCTCTATTTCTACTTTACCAACTCATTTACAAATCTGGAATTCAAACACAAAATGTGCACCTCTACGCGGATACATACATAATTTTTGGAAAGTTGAAGTAGAATTATTTAACTTTCTTCGTTTGTTTGATAATTTTTTGAATTATGTATGGATTGTTTCAAATGCATGCTCGTTTTACTGCTAGACTATCTCTCAAAATGTTGAGCCATAAATGTATTTGGTATTGGAAGTTTGCAAAATCGCTGTGCAGATTAGATTACGAGCAATCGCTAATATTCATATGCGGTACATCTAATCACTAATATAATGTTGTGCCGATGAAGCTAATATGTTTGTGAATTGACCTAAATGAATTAGCTGAAACTCAGTACTGATTGTGCTACATTCTATATGAATGCATCAAAATGAAAAGCATAAGTAAATTATTAAGGTGCAAAACAATGCAACAAAAGGGATTAATTTTAGGCAAGTTTAATTTAGACACCACTGGAATGTGTTGCTTAAAGATTATCAAATTTCTTCTGCAAAGGAATTTATGCCCATCCATAAATCTATATATGCGCTTTTGCAGGCAGACACACATATGAACATTATATAGTGCTCTTTGTTTCAATCAGTTACTCATTAGCTGAACACGCAAAGATCAATTCTACTCCACTATATTTGTTGCTTTTACAAATTGAGTTAAAACTCAACTTTCATATTAATTATGATATTTATTTTGGTCCCAATTTTCTTACTTGAGATTGTTCATTTTGATTCAAAAGCAGAGGCATTGATCATGCAGTTGCTAACAACGAGGTCCCCTTAAGATCACATGAGCTACCATCATTGTTAAAACAGGTAAGATAAGCCAAGAATAATGCACATTGAAACAACAAATAATTTTTCCATATTCAGGATGCTTCCTCTCAAAGCTGCATTTGTGCGTTTAACTCTAGTATGGTTAATGTTTGTAACTTATCATTCATAATCGAACTTAAGTTGATAAAGTTGAAAATAAAGATAAACGATGTGGTCGGTTCACAGTGCAAGTGAAGCATCTTGGTACATCTGCTCTCGAATATGTTTAACAGAGTTTTTTGAATCTAATGAGGGTATGTTCTGGAGATTTATGATCTGTTTTCATGTGCTCCAAGGTGTACAAGTATAGGAATGAGTTTTCCATTCAAGAGGCTTCTATGGTGCTACTGATGTACGTTAAGGTATACCGAATCTTTTATGTTTCTTTATAAAAATTGTCATATAATGTCCAATATGGAAACCTCAAGTCCTAGCAACTAAAGTTTTTAATTGCAGCTAGTATACCAAAATTATATTTGCACATCCCAGAATTTGTATACAGTTTATACTTTAGATACCATTCATTCTCTTTTAGTGCAGGAATTTAATGTATTACTTCCTGAGTATTATGGCTCACTTTCCATTGTTAAAACAATAAGGTCATTGAACTCCAAGTGTTGTATGTGCAAGTTCTGTGTTTTTTCTACTACTTCAAGATGAGTTGCTGACAGAAATGCTGCCTGAATTTTTTCTTTTGCTGGATCCACCCTAAAGTTGACCATCATACTCACATTTTCACAACCTTTTCTTCCCCAAAATATCCCTATCGCCAATAAATAGGCAAGCTAAGTAGCATATAGTGTTCGTAAATCTATTAAGAATCCTCTTTCCTAATTGTTGTAACTTGTAAGTTTCCTCTTGGCTATTTTCTTTATAAGAGGGAATACTATAGCCTGAAAATGAAATGATAAAGAATTACTGTTTGTTTTCCAATAGAGTTGAATAAGATTATTATTTCCTTGCAACAAATGTTTCACAAAATAGTTTCTAAAATTTGGAACTGCAAATCCTGTTATAGATGGACATAACTAGTGAGTATTTGCTAAAGGAACTTCCTAGGAGAGTGATTTGGAAGTTGAGGCCAAAAGCATTGTGTCCAGGTTGGAGAAAATTTGACTTTCAGCATATGTATATATCTGCAGAATTAGAACTTGATAGTGGATCAAAATAGTAAATACTCTCCCACGACGTAGTAATATTCAATGTTAAATATCAAGTGTCGAAAGAAAGTTTATGTGCCATTTGTTTGGGTGGCAAGCTAAGAATTTGATTCGCTGCAAAAAGAAGTATACCCCTATGAAGATACTTATCAGCGCTACTCCATCCTTACATCTATGTAAATAATTGTATTAGTCCAAAGAGAATGTATTTTTGCTCAGGTGATTATTGCCTTAAATGGTTATAGCGCCCAATCAAACAAAAGACTTAATCAAACTTAGTACTAAATCATCCCTAGAAAATGAGCTCTAAATATCTAGGACATAATGACAGGGAACTACATTGGGAAAGGGAGAGATAGGACGGTAGTTTTTCTAGTTTTATACTAGAACTCTAAGGCACACTGCTTAGCCAGAGGGGGAGAGGTAGAATTGTTCCTGACTTCTAAAAACCTACAGACCCTTTATAACATCCCTTACATAATAAATCAGATAACACTGCAAATATGCTTCTCTCCAAATACTGAGTTCTTTTGTGAACCAAGGAACAGATATATGGTTGTTTAAATTGCTTTCAGTATTCTGAGGAAACCTCTTTGTCTTGTTCATTTCTATAAATTAGTGTGGCAAAGCTGCTTATAGTCTTGCACTTAATTTTGATTGAACGGGTTTGCTGCATCTATGTCCTGATCAGAGTGCGTGCAAGGTTGGATGGTTTCGGAATGAAGACGTTGATGATCTGCTTAAACTTATCCAGGAGGTAAGTGAAATCTTTCTGTCAATCCTGCTGATTCTTTTGGTTTGCAGTGACTGTCTTGTGAATTTTGACCTTGCTTTTGGATCCTGCTCAGGTTAGCAGATACTTCTCTAGTGCTGAAGATGCTGATATTGACCCCAGCTACGCCTACCCTTATGTTTCAAGAGTATTAAGAAGGTTCGTACTCTTAATGTGTAAGCCATGACATTACTAACTGCACATCTATCAGCAGCAGTTACCTTAATACACCACAAGATTTATGAGATGTTTTTCCTTTTTCTTTTCTATACCTATTTTATGAAACAGACAATGATCTAATGTAGCAGGCTTTGCATTTCATAATCGATACTAGATAATTAAATCTCATGTATGAGCAGTAGCTTTGTCTTGTATGAATTTAGTCTTAACTTCAGAAAGTTGCATGTTTAGACAGCCATGGGTTATCCTTAACATTATTGGTAGACACTGTCACAAATCAGTCTTTGTGCTTTTAGTATTGGAAACCTGACAAATATTTACTATTTGACAAAGTGTTGGAGTAATCCTCCTGGAGTGTGGTGGAGAAATCCTTCTGAAGTGAACCTTTTGTTGAGATGAAGAGGACGACAATCACCCATGACTTGAATTCATCTCATTCAGTCCTCATCATCTGGAAGCTTAACAACCAAAAATCTCCCTTACTATTGCTACCTTGGAGTGTGTACTTTCCCAGTTGAATAAACCCATTAGCCCACCAAAATAAGAGTTAAAATGCACAAAAGCTGCTGGACAGTTGGCATGTGCAAAGCTAATCTGCACTAAGAAAATGCATAAGTGGAAGCAAATATTCTGTGCATCTTTTCCGTTTGAGAAATTATGGTATTGTTGCGGCATCTGCAGCTGTGTTTTTCATGATCATATGGTCATTTTTTTCCTGATCTTTTTCTTCGTCTCATCAAGAAATGAAGTGTCGTTAGGAGTGACTTTTATGGGTCAGTCTTCTGTTCTTCTCTGGAATGATTTGCAGATTTCTCTGCAGAAAAAATGTCATGATAGCCAGCTTTCTTCCTAGCATTGCCAATCATCATAAGCTAGATTCTGCATGTAGCTTATTATCTCATAATCAGTTACTGAGGATATATTTTCTATTTGAGCTTAAGTTGTATCTTCCTCTCCAATTTTGTTGTGCTCCATAAATCAAGATTTCCATACAGATTGGGGGATGGAATTACAAAAGCTTTCACCTCCTTTAGGGCATAATTTCATGGAAACATGCCTGTTGTTTCCTTGTTAGATATGATGTTTTTAAAAAAAATAGAAAGAAAATTTACAAAGTTCTTATCGTTCTAAATCTGTCCTTGATGCTATGCAAGAGTCGATTAATTTAAGCAATTACAGACTCTAAAAGTCTTAAAAGCATATGGTGACATCTCTAGCTTTAATACTGCCAATCTGACCATTAAACTTTTGTTTTTCTGATTGGCCATTCTTTTTTTCTTGAGATAATATGATTTTCCTCTTTATTTGTTAGCATTCAAACTCCTATTAAACCAAGTTTTAAGTGTCCTAGAAATTAACTCAGTTTCTCCCTTTCTGTCAATACATGGAGCTCACACTTTTATTTCACTCACTAATCGCCATCATCATCCCATCTCCGCAATCACTTTTCACTTAAGAATAATGTCAAAGCTTGCAAATGCAGATTCTTTCCAAAGCTGCAGATGGACAGCATAATAGCCGCTTTTCAAATCAAGGCAGGTTACTTTATCTCCTGCACTTGCTGCAAGCTGAAAATTTGGTGGTCTTACCAGTTATTTGTGTGCAGCCTGGATTTGGAGCCTTCCATGCTGATTTCCACATTGTAAGGGGAATGGTTGCTCCAGGGAAGGAAGAGATGGTAAGTGCCTTTTTCTATTGCTTTGAGGTGTAAAAGCATGATAGATCATCTGAAAGCAACATGTTTTTTTTCACATATGTTGCTTAAACCTTTAGTTGAATAAGAATTTAGTATTTTATTAGTAGTATATTTTATATTCTGAAACCATTAAGGTTCTCTCATATAAATGTTTGTAGTCTACGTTTTCGGAGGGACCTGGTTCTGTGTCCAATTGAAGCTTTTTGGCTTCACTAATTCCAGATTATTTATCCAGACAACTGTTGCAGTTCTTTTGCATCTTATCAATTATCATTGCTACCTTCTCTACTGTCGTGGTCTAATGGAATAAGTTGTGTCCAATTGCATTGTTTCACATTTTTTCGGCTTCACTAGTTGTGGAATTCCAGATTATTTATCTAGAGAAATTTGCAGTTCCTTTGCTTCTTGTGATCACAACCTTCTCTATTGTGCTGTTCTAATTGAATAACACAATTCATCCAATAGCAAATACCATGAGCACCCAGGACGTTTTCTGCTCTAAATATACTTACATCATACTGTTTGAGCTATTGCACAATGCTACTAATTTTTCCATGTTCCAATCTCATTGTCTAAAATTTTCATGCAGTTGTTACTTGTAACAAATGTTGATAACATGGAGACATCATCCTGCATGATTGCTCCACCAGAAACAAGGTATAACCTACTTTATTTGATTCAACTTTGTCTGCTTAAAACTCATCCTCAATTCTTTCTTTGGCTCCCGGCCTAATTCTCAGCTCTTCTTATCTGTAGCTTTCTTTTAAATGGAAAACAACTGGAGGGGACGAACAAGGTGTCCATAGTCTGCTTTGCACAATAACTAATTTCTCTCTCTGAATGATTTTCTTGTTATCAATTTTTTATGTTGATCAACTGGTATAGCACCGCATAATTCATTAAATCACCATTGTCCTGGTTTTTGCAGGACAGTACGCTGCAGTTTCCCACCAACATCACTAAAATGCTCAAATATGGTGTCAATCTTCTACAAGTCATAGGACACTTTAATGGTATGCCAGAATTTATTGAATAATGATGTTATTTTCATAAATTATCTGCTTATATATGCTATATTTTGGAGAAAACCCTTTTACAGGTCATTATATTGCTGTAATTGGCATCATGAGCTTACTGCCATCTCTAGAATCTTCTGGGATAAAAGATTATAGTAGAGCTCCTTCTTTAGCTTGTCCAGGTAAAAGATTTGTTCCAAACCCATTTATGTGAGAACACATCTGATATTTTCTGAAGAAGATATTTTGTAGAACCTTAAATAGTTATTGCTTCTACTTGATCGCAGATCTGGAAATTGTTGAGACCTCATCAAGAGTCTTGCCTAATTGGCCCATATGGTACACAACTTTTCTTCCTTCATTGTCTTGGCTTGTCAGCGTGTTTTTGTTACAAGTGTTTGAAAAAAATGCGCAGTGCATACTATATTATATCTCTCCTAAATTCCGTCCTATGTGATGATATGTCATTGCTTGGGCATGCATTTGGTTGGCACCTCCACGCCTGAGTGCTTCGTTATGTTTATCTGATGTCCTTTCTGAGACTAACAAGAACTACTACGATAATTTTATCAATTATTAGTGAGTACTATTTTTATTTTTATTTTTTGCATTTCTGTGCATGGTGTAGTGTGTTGTTTATCACTACTCATTGGGAGTAATGCTTAGAAGCCTTTTTGGGGTGTCTTCGCAACATCGATCGAAATGTTGACATGTTTTATACTTCTCCTAGCAATTCTTGGCAGGTTTCGCATGAGGCAGGTGACGAGTTAGTTGATATAAGCACACCAGCAAATGGATCCCGGAAATCAATATTACAAGACAATAGTAACCCAAGTCAAATATATAGCAACTAGCAAGAACCAATCTATTAAGCAGCTAACGCATGAAAATAATTACAGCATGGACTCTGGATTATTCAAATACAAAACAAGCCTAGAATTGTTGTGCAGGCTTCTATTCCAGTTACATCAGCAAAAACAAATGTCCCGGCAAGCATAGTCAACCACCTCAAAGAGCCTTCCAGGTGCCATCTTTTCTATCATCATGTGGAGAAAGGTCAAAAGATGTGTTCAGCCATGGTTTACCAGCTTGAGCAAAGGATACATTTGAAACAAGACAGCTTAGTGACACCAAGAACTAATAACTAGGTTCCCTCTGGTAAAAAATGTGGGAGCGGCAGCCTTAGTAAAGTCTATATGGTTCCATCTCAGCAATCTACAGTTGTGTGATGCATAGTATCCTTTTAATTTCGCAACCTATTTAATCTCCTATGGTTGTTATAATATGAAATTATTCACTTCTAGTAGAAAGATACTGTATTATCATCTTCGGGCACAATTTTCTTAAACGTTCATTATTTCCAATATTTTGTAAAATATCTACTGTTGCATAGAAATTTAAGTAGCTACTTCAACACATAAACTAACTTTTAGTTTAATATTTTAACTTGAGCTAGTTGACTTGACTGAAAGTGACTCCACTAGATATGTCACCTAAATAATTAATCAATTGAATTGATCCAAACTAAATGGCATGGTGGGGAAGAGATGAGAACAGAGAAGGCCACAGAAAAGGGGTGTAGTTTGGCGAGAAGAAATCATGAGATGTTTGAGAGCAGAAAAAGGGTGTAGTTGGCGAGAGAGATCATGGGATGTTTGAGAGCATTCAAATGACATTAATAATGGTTGAAGAAGGCTCAATACTTGACGACGTAATTTTAGAAAAAGAACTGGAATACTTGATGATGTAATCCTTGACACCATCCTCTCTATAGTCACAGACGACAATAGTAAGATGCATAGGAACCCTTTTGATATAGAAGTTAATGACTGCTTGTCCTTCCCAAAGAGGACTCCACTTCTTAGAATGTATAGATGAACGTATGTCTTCTTCCATACGGTGTGTATACTGTATACCAAGGTCTGGAGATTCAGAGGTAAAGGGAAGCATAAGAACAAAGAAGGTTGACCTTACTTTCTTGCATAAAGCATGGGTATAAAGAGGAGGAGCATTCCTTGAGAAAGACATTTGAGACACGACTCTTGTAAAACTCTAAAATTCCATCAACAATTCAACTTCTGTCCCAATCTTTGAAGGCAAAAGTGTGATACATATAGTTCCGCCTTTTTGATACATCCAAAGCTTGCACATAAACTACCAAAAGGGCATTCAGCGAGGATGTGTTCATTGTAACTACTTACTTTTGAATATCTTTTGAGCAGGTGTGCGTGTGGGATTGAGAGTTGAAGATATCAAAGACAGTACCCATTCACAGAATAAAATATTTATTGAAAGGTCGGAAGGAAATAAAAAGAGAATTTACCAATAAATTCATGAGCATTATCTTAAGACTTTTGACATTCAAGAGAAAGTGTGGATGGTGGTGGCCAGTAGAGTTAAAACAAGGGCTTCTTTCCATTTAACATAGCAAGCAAATGATCCAAAACTCGACTTGGGGCATCTCTCAGACCAGAGTGCATGTATTCATTAGTAATCCAAAGCCTGATTCCTGCTATCTGAGAAGCAGTCTCCAGAGATAGCTTTAAGTTAACATACATGTCTTCGTAGTAAACAGCAGCTGCAACTGGTACCTATCAACACAAAAACAACCCAGTGGCTACATAAAGTCTAAATCATTTGATCAGGTTATTGCGACTCCACTACTTCAGCTTTGCTTAAATAAGAGGCAATTTATGTATAATAAGAAGTAGCCAGACATCAAGGTAGATTAAAATCCTTAACATATTGATTGATACGAGTGCGGCGAATAACGTTGATCATCAGGTATCCGAACATGTCAACTTTAACAGAAATACGACGCACTTTGTTATCCTTTAATGCAGCAATGTCACATAATGATACTTTAACAGAAATACGACGTACTTTGTTATCCTTTAATGCAGCAATGTCATATAATGATGGCCAATCCTTCTTCTCTGCTAAAAGCTGGGCAGCATCTTTGAATGGCCTCAAGGCATGGACTTCATCAAACAACCATGGGAATATCATCTGCATGTTAAATAGAAAAGCATTCAACACTAGCTCGGAATATAAGAGAAGTCCAGACAATCTGTTTTTCACACAAAAAGAAAACAAAGGGATCTTCTTAATTCCAGCTGAAAGAAATAAATGAATTCTGCAAACTTAGACCTCAGATCAATGTCTAGTCAGAATAAATGTAAAACAAATCCTTTTTTTTTATTAAGCAAATTGTTCATTGATTGGCATCAAGAAGATGCAATGGTTACAAAAACAGATATGCTAGCTCCAATAAAGATGCTATTAAAGAGTCGGGGAACCAGCCAAACAGCAAAAAGAGAAGCTGAATGTGTGATTAATCAAAATGTCCATAATGATGCAGTACAAAGACGAACCTCACAATCTGATCAATAAGCACCATATGTAGGAGAGAGAAACTCTTCAAACCACTACATTATGCATGACAATTTCAATAGCTTTCAGAATTGGTCCGTGCAGTATCCCCTGATTTATGATTTTGTCCCTGATATATGGATTTGTTCATACTTTATATGTCATTCCAAATCAATCACACTGTCTAATTGATCCTTTCCTCCGATCAACAACCAAATAGCCATATGACTTAGGAGGGTGCTTTATCAGCCAATCCTTATGAATTCTAAGCATATGTTCCTTTGCATTCCTTTGAAGAAGAAAAAATTGAATTTGTACTGCTAAAATAATCAATTTGCAGTGGAAGCAAAATCAAGAACAAGGTCACAGAAGCTAAGTGACAAAATTATGTCAGAACTTGAACTAAGGGAAATGGGTAGGATGTGTAAGGATGAGCATATACATGATAGTTGCTCATAGATGAACTATAATTAATACGATTTCAGATTCTCTATAGTCTATGCCACACCTCTGCTCAACTAAATGAGAGTGTTGCTGACATGATAAAGAACAAATCAGACACGCTTTTCTGGACCCCTTCTTTTAAAAGCTGGAATTCACCTTCCAGCAGGAGACACTACACATGAATATAATAAAAATTTCTAAGGAGAACAAAATGAAACTAATTTACAGCTCTTGTCATATATCTATAATAATAACTTCGAATAATTAAAACTTTATCAGATAAATTTAGGTGGAATTAAAACTTTAGTTTGATGCTTGCTTCATATTATGGCAGTTCTTAACCAAAAACGACACATTATGTCTCACCTCTCCAGTAAAAAATACAGGGCGGACATCTTTTGCGGCCTCAATTGCATCAAATTTGTTGTCATTTAGAGCCCTAATTCTCTGAGCAGACCATAGGGATGAGGCACCCTTCATATCAGGAAAAAACAAACAAATTAGACATTTCAAGCGTGCCTGCAGAAAATAGGTATCCAACACTATAAAAGTAGATGCAGAAATTGCTTTGGCCAAGTACTCCCACTGTTGTACCAAGACTCCTATGGAGAAGTTTACCTGGCAATATATGCTTTCATGCAAAAGAGCATATAAAGGGTTTGCATCAAATGCGAGCCATCTCTCATACTGCAATGCCACACAGAACTTAATTTAGCAGATATCCATCATCCAGCTCCTGCACTTCTAAATGCATCTAGAATTACCAAGAAAATGCTGCTAGCACATTCACCCAAATGGGCCAAAGTTTCAGATCCTTAGCATCTCCTAAATGGAAAAGAATCTCACTCTAACGTAACAAATATGAAACCTCTGTTTACATCGTGACCTCTAAGTCATCATGAGCTGCTAAAGGCTTAAATATGTTATCCAAGATTCACATCTGAAAGAGCATTATTTTTGTCCAGCATCTTGAATTAATTTTTTACCATGCAACAGAATTTCAAATTTTCTAGGGAAATACGGCTGGTAATAGCTTACCATGACATTTAGATTCCGGTCCATAGGAGATCACAGCACATGAAAGATTTACGTATTCTTCCTTTCAGGGGTTCATTCATGTGTTCTTTTTCCTCCCATTATTTTTTATTTCTTCATTTGGAACATTGAAGTCAAAGCTGGTTGAATTAGTCATGCATTATAGCATTCAAGAATCAACATAAAGATAGTCACTAGAAGAACTCTGTACACAAATAAAGAATGTAGGCCACCAAAAAAAAAATTCTACTAATGAAAATGAACACAACATTTTACCTCAATGGTACAACATTTATGGAGGATATCTATGCCAGTGTATTTAGTTCATGAACCATATTTACTAATTGCTCAACAAGATCTCTAGTTTTTGCAATATTAATCAAACCTAAACTCAGATTAAAGTCACTGTGATTTTTGTAATAGGCATTTGTATATCTTACGGCATTCAAGAAGTAGTCACTGATTCTCCTTTTTGCTCCTTGAACGATTACAGGATCCCAGACTCTCTCAAACCTATAAGCATTGTATGGATAGGTGAAGGTTCAAATATATGATTTTCTTTTTCTCTCTCTTTTTTTTTGGGGGGGGGGGGAGCAGATGGCAAAATGATGGCTTACAGGTAATGCATTCGTTCGAAACCAGCACTTGATCCTAGACCTGAGAGACCAAGAAGTTGTAGTCCTCGAGGTGTTAAGATGCCACCAGATGGAAGAGGCACCTGTCAAACACAGAGAAAAGGAGGGAGATAGGACAGGGTGCAGAGAAAGAGACTTCAACAATATGAAGAATGTTATTATATACCAGTCTAGCTCCCTTACCCCGCCTCCTGACTCTGCCAGGTAATTTACAACATCACGAACAATATCAATATCCTGTGGAAACCTCTTGTAATATTTTTCATTCTGATAAACAAGCTGCTCAAAGCCTGCCTTATAAACAGAATCAGCTGTGCATCCTTCACCAATTGGAGGGAGCCCACCAGTTATAAGAGCGTGTTTGAGTCCTTTTGGAGCAAAACTCAAGTAGGTAACTGCACAAAATCCTCCGAAGCTCTGCGCGATTATCAATCCAATATTCCAATCACACCACCAACAATTTCAAGCAATAACTAGCATCAGTATTAAGACTTCCATACATCATATGAGATGATAATTTTCCTCAAAAAGAGATTTTAAATAATATCTAGAAAACATATAATGAAGACCATTGAAAAAATTGTTCCTCCAGTAAGTCTCTTTAACTACTTGTTGAGAGAATAATATGATAGGTTAACGTCGAAAAACCAAATACAAGAAAGAGCAAAAACTATGTGACCTGTCCAAGTATTGTCCAAGGTCCAGCATCAGGGACAAGGCGTTTTCGGATGAACTCAGCATCACGTACGATATTATCAGCTCGGAAATGTCTCAAGTAGTTAACCAAATCCTCAGCAAACTTCACTTGTGACATAGATGATGGTGTCAATGGTGTTGATAGACCTGTTCCTCTCTGCAGTAAAAGCATCATCAGAAGGATACAGAGAACTGCTTAATTCATTATGATTGAGAGAGAGAGAGAGAGAGTGCCTGATCCATTAAAACTACACGGTACTCCTCGCATGCTTTGCTTATCCATCCCCCAGCTTCAGTTGGTCTTGGGCATTCAAAGCCTGGTCCACCTTGCAAATATAGTAGATATGGCAGAGTTTGTTCCTCCTTACCAACTGCAGTTTACTAGATAATCAGTAAAGAAAAATATAATATCCAAAAACTGATCCTAATTGAAAGTAGCAGTTAGTTAATCACCACCGACTAGAAGTCAATTACTCCCTCCATTCTAGCTTACATGACATGTTCCAGACTACGAGGTCAAACTGCCTAATTTTCAGTGTGAATTCGTACACAGAATCATCAAGTTTTATTTGAAATAAAATTTACATTTTTGGAAATTACATAAAAAGTGTTGTAAGTCACAATAGTTAACAAATCAATATCTAAGGTATTTGAAAAATTTGTGGTCAATGAAAAACTTCTTTGACTCACCAAATAGTAACTGTCACATAAAGTGAAACAACGGGAGTAGTACATATTATGATATCTATGTGGCCAGAACTTCACTTACTTTTTCCCTACAACAATGTTTTCGCATCTGTCAATGCCAAATTAGTTGTAGACAGGCAGAAAGAAGCGATCATAACATAAGTATTTGCATATTATTCATATGTGGTAGCGTCAAGGTAAGCTAATATCTCTATCTCTTACCAAATTGTGACAGCATAAGTGACTGACAGTTTTGGCACACAACTTGTGGACTAACAACAGAAAGGTTCATTTGAACCATTTATAGTGAATGTGAATCTAACAAATAAAGTTAACTTTTATCTTCAAAGATAGTAAATATTTCTAACTAGATTTCTGATGTCCTTCAACCTACCAAAACTTTTCTTGTTTTAAGCATGCTTGGGTCTGGCAACGTGAACAAGCTCCTTCACATGGCCGATCCATCAAACTTAGGATTAAGATGTAATTGTTGACAAGTATGTACAGTAATATGTTTTTGCTTTTATCCAGCAACCTCCTTGGAAACCGTCTCTGACAGAAATTCAAGGTAAGGCCGCATATAATAGACCTTTGTGGTCGGACCCTTCCCCGGACCTTACGCATAGCGTGAGTTTTAGCGCACCGGGCTTGCCCTTTTTTTTTATCCAGCAACCTTCGTTTTTTCTTCTCTTCTCTTTTTTTTTTTTTCTTTTTCCTTTTTGTGACAAGTAACTGAGGTAACATGTTTTCTGCTTCAAAATGTTACAGGGGCCACACCTTCTCTTCAAACAAATTTCTTTCTTCTTCTTTTTTTTTGAGAAAGAAAAAAAAATTGAGAAAGCTCAATCATTGAATCATTGGTGATAACATGTTCTCTCACTTCAAAATTTAACAACAAGAACATACACAGTGTAATCTCACAAATGGGTTTAGGGAGGATAGGATATTGCAAATTTTGTCCCTACCTTCTTGGGGTAGAAAGGATGTTTCTGATAAACCCCCGGCTCAAAAGAAATGTAATCAAAGCAGAATTGAAAGGAAATCAACGGCAATAAATTAGCAACATAAATGCAGCAAAAAAAGTAACATGTAGTAGTGAAAATTGAAGAATAAGGCAATGCCTAGGGCCCAAAATATGTGAACTCTTCCGTAAGCAGCACTATGCTTCAAGTCAAGGGTTCTAGCCTCTTGAACAGTCATAACGAACTTATAAAAAGCCTCTTATGCCCGATATTGGCCATTTTACTCCTTTCTTACTACACAAACTAACTAATACTACTAAATAAGGAGAAGAAGAGAAGTGGAGACTAATCCTGTGCCTCTCCCACATAAAAGTAGGACAACACTTGACTACCTACTGTTGTTGTCCTCAACCTCCATAACTTCCGATTTAGGGTCATGTCCTCGATAAGCTACTATCATACGACTCAATAATATGTCGAGTCTAAACTAGATATTCAGATGAAGCGGGATCAAAATTGTTTTAAACCATTGAAATCTAAAACTACATAAAAATTTGTACATCCTGTGCACAATACAAGAGAAAAAGGGGAAAACCTTGGCTCGATGTCCAAGACTCGTCTTTTATAGGTATTAGTTAAGAGTCAAAATATGTCATTTAATGTTTCTTGGAATGTTTAGTGCTGATTAGGTAATACTCAGTTTTGAGATATTGGCGTAGCACAAAGTAAATAGATAAGTTTCCTACCAAACTTCTTTAGTTCAAAATATGTCATCTCACTTTTGCAATCCCCACTTTGGAACAAAGAGGAAAAGCAAAGATGGACCTTCAATTTTATATAAAGTATTAAAAACTTGTTAAATAGGAGTAGTAGTTAGATTAAGCTTCGTAAAAAAATCAAGGACCTCAAAGCTCTTTCATTTGTCATTTCCATGACAGAATGTTGTACGAACAAGCTAGTCCAAAGATACTACTAAGTGAATCAAATATTTTGCCTTCAAACTATAACAGTTATCCCAATTATATGCCAAGCCACCCTGAGATAAGACCTATATCCTCAAAAACAAAGTTCTACCCTACCATATAAACTAAATCAACACTGAACACTGCCTAAAACAGAAATCTCACAGAATCAATACATAAGCCTGCTAAAATGCAAAAGTTAACAGAATAAATGTGAAACAAGTGTTTAGTTTGAATCTACCAGCTTACTCATCTGGAAAACTTCTCCTACTATTTTACAAATCAGTTAAACTGAAATTTAGAGTTTTTTGATAATCTAAACTAACACCAAAACACGCCTAAAATACGAATCAAATAGAATGAACACATAAGCACGATAATGTGCATAAGTAAACCGAAGAAATGTGAATCCACCGATCAAACAACTATAACCACTATATGAAGATACTCAGTATCTATTCAGAATTAGAACATATTTACAAGCAATCCTTGTACTTCATCAGGAAGTCCACTTAAACAGAGTAAACAAATGCAAAATCCATAATGATGAACAACTGGAGCCAAATCAGAGTAATACCAGCAACGACTTCACGGGCGAAGACTGTGATTTTAGTGGAGGAAGAGTGATCGAGAGAGTAATCGAGCGGAACGTTGAATCGGTGATCGCGTAATCGGAGGTCGGGAACGGAGTACCAACCGCCGGAGAGGTGGTCAGAGGTGGAGTTGCCGTCGACGGCGGCTGCCATGGCGGTTAGTTTTTGGAGTGGAGGAGTAGTGGAGGAGTGCAAGTAGAGAAATTGTATTCGAAGTGGCGATAGTGAAAAAATAGGAGTCGAAAATGAGATATGAAGATGAATGAGGGGCTTTATCAATGATGAATGAAGTGCCCGCATTTTGATTTCCTAATACTTTACTTGGTTCGTCAAGGTTACATTCACATAACTTTCTTCTTATTATATGGTTTTTTTTTCTTTTTTCTTCCCTATTTCATTTATTTGGGGGAAAATATATATAAAAGAAGATTCAATAAATAAATTTTAGGCTTAAGTCAATGACCCCTTAAAGTTGTCCTCATAATTCGCTTAGACACCTTAACAAACTTTTTTTTCTATTAGACACTTCAACCTTAATAAATTTATACCTATTAAACACAAAATGACAATAAATCTGAAAAATAAAATGGGTGTATTTCACTCGCTGCTGATGTGGAAAAACAACGAATAAAGTATTGACATGTGTCACATGACCCAAAATAATAATGAATTTTCAATTAAACGAATAAAATAATTGTTAATTCTTTTAATCAGCTAAAAAAAATTAAATCTTTTTTTCTTTCTACCCCATGCACCCCCAAATCATCAAACCTCCTGATTCTTTCTTCTTTCCCGTCAATGTCTCCCATCCAAA
>JBCEWC010000261.1:0-65149 GCA_038996855.1 Solanum aculeatissimum | reverse complement strand
CATGGCTTGCCACATGTGTGTTGTTAACCCTTGAGGGGTATTTGTGGTCTCTTAAGATAACGACAGGGGTATTTTTGATCCAAAAATCTAACGGAGGGTATAAGTGGTCTATTTTGCATAGTTCAGGAGCAATTTTGACCCTTTTCCGTATAAAAAAACCTTAGTTGATACTATCAAAATATTCAAGAATTATTTTAATTATGGATCGATTATTTTAATTATAATTTATTATAATAATAAAAAAGATTTTTAAGGAAAAAAATCTAAAAATTTCTCCATGTGACTAGCGTTAACGACACCTATCCACAAATGGAGGTCCTTTCTTTACTACACACTTTACAATCCCATGATTATTTTTTTTTCGTAATAATTTTACAAGATCGCTCCTAGGAATTTGTATCTGTATACTTCTCTTTGATTCCACTCAACCTCAAAAAGCTACTCTTTCTCTGTTTTAAATTTAAATTTTACTGTCAATTTCAAGAACCAGTATACAATTTTCACTGTTAATGTGCTTTGATAATGGATTCTCTGCATCTGTCACACTGCTATTCAGCTCTAAATGTAAAAAAGAGACAACCCCAGATCAAGATTTTGAAGCAATTCAATGTTCTTCCTCAGATAAGTCACACCAGTGGGAAAAATTTGACCTTTTTGCCCACAAGAAATTTGGGTTTGTTCATGGATCGTCGGTTTAAAGGAATTGTCTGTGGAGTGTCTTCTGTTGAAACCAGGTACCCTTGTTTTTTTCGTTTGAATTTGCTTTTATTGAGATAGCTTATAGTGTGTTTAGTTTGAATTAAAGATCAAAACTTTCACATAAGTTCTTCATAATTTGGAAAAAGAAGAGTGAGTGTGTGTGTGTGTTTGTTTAAGTTTATTTTATGAGAACGGTGTTTTTCTTCTGCTCCCTGTGTCTATTTTAGGTGTCTTTACGTTTGTTGTTGAAGCCCAAAGGTTTCAGCTGGAATACTGAACTATTTGGAGAAAAATGGGGGGCACCTATTAAATTGAAATTAATGTGATATGGAATTGTTTGTTAAGCTTAATTTGTATTAAAGGTTAAAACTTTCATCCAAGTTCTTTATAAGTTGGTAAAAGAATTGTGCGTGTGTGTTGGCGTGCTTAGATTTGTTATATGAGAACGCTGTTTTCTTGTACTCCCTCTGTCCATTTTTAGGTGTCTTTAAGTTTGATTTTAAAGCTCAAAGTTTTCACCTTGAATACTTAATTATTCGGAGGAAAATGGAGGGCGCCTATTGAGTCAAAGTTGATATGATGTCAAGTAGTGAAGCTTTAGTTGCAGGAGACTGAGTACTTGATGTTCAAAATTTTGTAATCAAAGTCAGTCTAATACAGTGAATTTGGGAGATACTATGAATTCGTTGCCTTCATAAATTGGGCGAATGGTCATATTTGGTCTTTGAAGACTGAAAATGAGATAGGAAATGCAGTGTGTAATGTGAAATTATTGTTATAATAGAGCTATGATACTGCTAGACCTTGATACTGTGTTTCAAGCGCATGGTGCAACAGTGAAGTTCCACTGTCTTCTGAGTTAAGGTTTCTATGTTGGCTCCTGCCTCATTGGTTTACCTGGATTTGATTTTGCATGCTGGCGATCAATATGTACATGTGAAAGTTATTTCTAGTTCTGAAAAGGGAGAAGATAGAGGTATGCTGTTGAAAATTTTTGGAAGTTTGAGGTTAAGGGAAATGATTTTTCCAAGAGAAGGAAGAAAGGTTGGTGGTTTCCTGCTTGGTGTTTGTGGAAGCATTTACTTCCTCATCTACAACTGTTATTTTGCAAAAAATAATTTCTTTTTGCAGTCTGTGGTCTAGATTGTGGACATGGCTTAAAGTAGTTGAAAGCATTTGTTAATATTGTGTCTTGAAATGATTGTAAATTTTATAGCATCCACTTTCTAGAGATTCTTGTTTTCAGTTTCCTTGACAAAGCCATCCTCCCTGCAATGCAGCCAGCAGAACAATGCAGAACAATCACAATCTTTCCTTTTAAGGTTAGAGTTTCATTGTTTTGCAAATTCAGGGTCCATACCGAAAAGGAAGTAAGAGTTTGAATGTAAAGTCAACTCCTTTGTAAAGCTATAGTATGATATTCTTGCATTTAGCTTCTTCTTTTCTGTTGCTAAGGAAAAATCACAAAAATTTCCATCTGAAGTGAACACGCTTTGGTGACTACTCTGATTAGGGTTCAGGGCTTGCGTGTTGAGGGATGTTGAAGTACTTACTAGAGTTCTGAAGGTGTCACTAGGGATGGTTGGCAAATATGATCTAGAGGAATTAGCTTTTTAGAGAAGGGTCAATTGTTATGAACTAGAGGGGTCGGTGGTCCTTCAAGGATAGCTGTACGGAATGCAGTATGTAAATATCAGAGGATATTTCTGTCAATATTGAGTGTAACTGTTCAAGGTGCCTGGCATTTCTTTTGGGAGTATGTTAGCATTTGGTGAGAGGGAAGCAAAATATGTCCAGGATTTTAAGTTAAAAGAAGCATGACCATCTTGGAGATGGAGGAGTTTCCGCGGTTATTGGCTGTGATAACTTCAATTCCTGTTTCAAGTCATTACTTATTCTATTATACACCAATTATACTTATCAAAAACAAATTATTCTATTATGCACCAATTATATTAAGTGGTTTAGCAAAATCATTGTTGTTATTTCACTATTTTAACAATAGTGGTGTTTCCTTGACTAAAGTTCTTTTTGATACAGGGAAAAACAAAATAAAGGAAAGAGAAAAAAGAAGTCTGAATCAGCTAGTGAGAAGGTTCAACTACATTTTCGGCTTGATCACCAAGTTGAATATGGGGAGCACATTGCAATTCTGGGATCAGCCAAAGAATTAGGGTCCTGGAAGAAGAATATAATGATGGATTGGACAGAAAATGGATGGGTTGGTGAATTGGAATTACGATCTGGCGAGACTCTGGAGTATAAATTTGTAATTGTTGGCAAGGACAAGAATATGTTATGGGAAAACGGCAGTAATCGGATCTTGAAGCTACCAGAAGGAGGAAGCTTTGAACTGGTCTGTAAATGGAATGCGACAGATGAGCCTGTGAATTTGTTGCCATTTGATCCATTTGAGGTAGAGGAGGAAGTAGAAGAGGCAAGTGACAATGGAGCTACAGTTACTAGCCAGACTGCTGTTCCGGAAGTAGTAACAAGTCCGTTTGTGGAGCAATGGCAAGGGAAGTCTGCATCTTTTGTACGTTCAAAGGACCACCTGGATTTGGAAAAAAACAGGAAGTGGGACACATCAGGTCTCACCGGGATTTCCCTAAAGCTCGTTGAAGGTGATAAAGATGCTCGGAATTGGTGGCGGAAGGTGAGAAGATGGATTAGATCTTGTCAGATGGCATTTTTGCATCCGAGAAATTGACTGTGACATAAAAGAATTACTTCTGTGCAATATAGCATCACTGTGAATCTCTATTCTCTGTAATTCATCAATCTGCATTGTCGGTTTCCTCACTGCTGCATGTGTGCCTTCTTTTAAGCTCACTTGTCCTGGTGTGTGATGTCCTCCAAGCATGTCTTCTTTTAGCTACGTGGATATCTATATCTGATACATTTTTGCTGACCCCTCATGAAGATTAATGAGTGGAGAGAGGATATGAAGGAGAGAAGGATGCGCAAAGAGGAAAGGGAATAGCTTTTTCCTTTCTGGCACAGAGAAAGGGGGAGAAAATATGTTGCCATGATATCGAGAGTTGGTTTTTGTAACACGAACACTTAATTCTCATGCAAATTGACTAATGAACCACAGCATTCTCTTCTTCCAGTTTTATTTATTGCTAACTAGTCCATGGAAAAACTGATTATCCTCCATTTTGTGGTCTAATGTACCACAAATTGCTTTTTCCCCCATCAGAATAACATGCCAAAATGTATCTTGAGATAGTTAGGCAGAAGTGCCTTTTCTTGTGCTTAGATGACTCTTGAATTTTGTTGTTCAGCTACATCAATAAGGATGGGAGAACTGTTACATAATATTAGATTTAGATTATCACTATCCTTTACCTTATTTAATGGTTGTTGTTTCTTAAATGTTGGTACAATGATATCTTGAGATAGTTACATGGCGGTATCTGTTAGTGTGCTTAGGTGAAGTTGTTTTTATTAATATCAATAAGAATGGTAGAACTGTCATGTACTATTAAGTTTAGGTTATTGTTACTTGTTCCCATTAGAAATATGATAATGATATAACAGCGAAAAAGCAGAGGGAGAATGAGCTTTTAAAAACTAAAATTTCCTAGCATATTGCTAGTCACTTGGCAGTTGGCAGTACATGAACCCATAAGCCATGGTAAAACTTTGGCGTCTTTTTGAAATATTCCCATTTTCTCATTCTGTTTACCTTGTTAATTTGATTATATGTTTCAGAGCTGAAGTTCAGATACTTATGCGTCCTTAAATAACTTTTTCCATATCTAAAGGTAGTTTTAGTCATTTCCAATTAGAGACAACAAAATATACTTTCCAAGCAATGATTAGTAGCTGGTTGAAGAGATCTAACACCAACACTAAAGTATGGAAGTGATGTTATTCCCTATTAATTGCAATTCATGTGGGCTTCTTCTTTTCCATTTCGTTTAAAGGTTCTAACCCAAGATTTGTCTACATTGCTTTATTATTAACTGTCTTCATTTTTTACTACTTTTTTAGCTTGAGGTTGTTCGAGAACTAGTTGCTGAAAACATGGATAGTTCACATCGCTTGGAGGCTCTCACGTATGCAGCTGTCTATCTAAAGGTCTTGTATAATTTTTAGATGACTTGGTTGATTTGATTCATTTCCATCCGTACTGAATATTACTCTTGGGTGCAGTGGATAAACACAGGGCAAATTCCTTGCCTTGAAGATGGGGGTCACCATCGACCAAATAGGCATGCAGAGATTTCCAGGCTTATATTTTGTGAAGTAGAAAAAGTCTTGAGTAGGAGAGACACTACACTTCAGGTGTCGTTAAGTGTACTTGTTATGCTTATTTAATTTTTATTATCTCTTTGGATCCTGGAACACACTGGTCTCTCTTGAGAAATTAATTTTGATCCGTGAGCCCGTTGAGTCAATTCGTTCTGGCAATTCTTGTTCGATCTGTTAAGTGGTGGTACTATTTGGTGACCGTAAGCCATAAGTGACTGGACAACAAGGTAGAACCAAGGACCACTATCCACCAAGTTTTAAATTGTGTGCACTGTCCTTCTGGAATTTCTTGGTTATAAAAAACTGTGACTGGAAATCACACAAATGTAATTTCAGTGTAGAGGTAGCAGTTGATATTGATCTCTTTAGCATTTTGTGTAGGAAGAATTTAGTTGGTCTGTTTTATTCCTTGAATTTTGGTTTAGAGCAAGTACCTGATAGGAAAATGTTCTTGCTTATATGATTGAGCTAATATTGTGGTCAATTCTAAAGGGAAGTCAGGTGCACAAAGCATCCCTAAGTTAGCAAGGTCGGGGAAGGGCTGCACGCCATGGGGTGTGATGTGATGTAACAGCCTGCCCTAATGCAAGTACTAGTGGCTGCTTCCACGGCTTGAACCTGTGACCTATAGGTCACACACTTTACCATTGTTCCAAGGCCCCCTTTTGTCTGTAAATATGATTATGTAATCACAAAGCTTTTGAGTTGAATTGCAAACAAAAAGGGTACTTGGGAGCAGAATGTGAAAAGTTGGAAGGGAGTAAGAAAAATCATCACTCTGTACTTTGTGGATATGAGTCGGTTATTATCTTGTTCTCAAGCTTTGCTTGCCTTACTCTTTTTTGAGTGGCTTAGAAAGGTTTTTCTTTTCCTTATATGCAGGAAATACTTGTAATCCGCAAGATGCAACCGTGCTTGCCTTCTTTTAAAGCAGAATTCACTGCATCTGTTCCTTTAACGAGAATCAGGGACATTGCTCATAGGAATGATATTCCACATGATCTTAAGGTTGTAGTTTGAGCAGCTACCAAATATTTATTACTTAATTTTTCTTTGCATTCTCAATATTTCCATGTTTATTATGTAATATTTATCTGTCCTTGCTATTGAAAAAAAATCCGTCCTTCAGCAAGAAATCAAACATACTATACAAAACAAGCTCCACAGAAATGCTGGCCCTGAAGATCTAGTATCAACAGAAGCAATGCTCGAAAGAATTACCAAGCAACCTGGACAATATAGTGAGGCATTTGTAGAACAATTCAAGATTTTCCACAATGAACTGAAAGATTTCTTCAATGCTGGGAGGTATGACCTTAATCTGTTAGTTGTTTCAAAATGTTTGATTTCTGCACAAAAAGCCAGTCCTGATGTGGGATAAAAAGGAGATGAGTTTAGTAGATCAACTAATCCAGCTTCTCTGTTGCATGCATTTGGTCCAGTTCCATTATTTTGTAAAAAAGGCTTCTTTGCTTGCTAGATAATTATAGTATCTCACCAGTATGTTGTTCCTCAATTTTCCTGATTTGTTTTTCTCTACAGCGATGTTTTTTCTTTCCCATATTAACTTTTTTCTACCTTGCAGTACCCTCACTTTATCAATTGAGAGGTATCTAAGACATGTCTGAGAGATCAGTTTATATGATGATGTATGGACTTCATTGTTCGCTATCACACATACAAATGTGGTTCTCTCCCAAGGAGAAAAGAGATTGAATGCATTGTTATAGAGTCGTTTTGAAGTTAAATGTGCTCTTTTACAGTGAAGAAAAATGATTTGGGTGCATGTTATAGAAATTTCTGGTCCTGTGTAATTGGTCAACCTTCAAGGGATATGTTTCTTCAATATCTAATGCCAAATTATGAATGTCTGTATGATTTATACAGAATTTATGAGGTGTAATATGTTCCTATGAAAATGCTTGCACACTGGAAAATGAAATTTGCTTGACATGACAATTTTCTGTTCTTTCTTTCAGTCTTGATGAACAACTGGAATCTATAAGAGAATCACTCGATGGAAGTAGCTTGTCAATGCTTTCATCATTCTTGGAGTCCAAAAAGGTTGGTGTATTCGTTTTGGTGATAGCTCTTCCTAAGACAAGCTCCAAAGTTTTTACGAATACAATGAGATTTTTAACAATAACTGGGTGTTCTTTGTTATTATGAATGTAGTTTAAATTTGTACTGTACCGGTTCGGGCTTCTTTCATCTCGTCAATTCATATGGGTCACTGACTCTGATCCATACCCTCTCTTCAACTATCTCTCTACTCCAAGTCCCTTCTTCAGCCTATTCTCTGTATCTCTACTTCAAACCCACTCTCTTCTAAACAAAAGGAAAAAAGTAAAAAAAAAGAAAAAAAAAAGAAGGAAAATCTTCCACCCGCATGTAAACCTAGAACCTATTTACACATGCGGTAAGGTGTAGGAGAATACATTGCCCCTCACGGTTGTGTAAGGAATTCTATAAGAGTTTATGATGTCATGAGTGATGCCATCGATAGCCTTAAGGTTTTGGGTTAGATGCTCAGATTATATCACAACTTTAAAGGAAGAAATATATAAATAATGATTGAAAATAGAAGATTCATTACAGAGCAAGACCACTGACAAGCCATTGCATAAAAAAACAAGTTCTTCCTGTAACTTAACAATTACCAAACATTGCTTATTCTAGAACTAAAGATACTTTAAGTTAATGCTCTTTGCATGATATACAAATTAATATCACAACCCTAAGTGTAGGTTATTTGATCAATTAAAAGTCAGGATTAAAAAGCTGTTTAAGCTTTATTCTTATAGTGGCATTAAATCTCTCTTTCATCTTTTGATTTATTTGGTCATCAAGATGTGCAAGGATCCTTGTTTTGCTTTGACTAGCCTTCTACTAATAAAAGTCTGGTTTCTTCATTTCAATGGTTCATTAGTGTATTCTTTTCTTTTAATTTGCAAGTTAGGAAAAAGTTAACTATAGGACTGGAGAATTTACAAGGCAGAACTTTGGTGAAACTAGTAGAAATATCAAACTGGGTAAGACCTTTGTTGGCGTGTGTTGTTTTCATCTTTTTGAAGGATTACATTTGTGTGGATGTGTAAAACCATAAAGCTTTTCTATGCACCATACCTGATGTGATTTGAATTTCATGACAGAGTTTCTCGGCATTCTGGAGAGTATGTTCCATTCCCTTAAATCTTTTCCTCCTCAAGTTTCTGATGTGTTTCATGCGTTTGACTATCCCGACTTTGTTGTCTTACCTTCAGGATCACTCGGCAGTTTCAAGTCTGTGATCGATACCCTTTTCTTACTAAGTGACTGAAAAAAGAAAAAAAAAGATACTTCTTGCTGAGTGGTGAAAATTTTATATAGTTTGCTTGTGATGAGATGCATCTTTAGCTTTCTATAGATCCTATTTTTCCTCGAAGAGAAAGCATATACAATTTTTGCAGCCTCAATTGTTTAATTCATTAGTATTGGCCTCTTGATTGTTTCCTGTACGCAAGGATCTTAGTTGGATAATTCCTATTATTAAAACTGATGTTGATTCTGGTTTTGGCGTCTCTCCCAGGAATTAGCTAGACTGGATGAAAAACATAATGTTTCAGAGACTGAAAGAACTGGATTTCTAGTCAGGACCATTAACTCTCTGAATGCTCTTCGTGAAGTAATTGCCAAGGGTCTTGAAAGTGGTCTCCGAAATGATGCTCCCGATGCTTCAATAGCTATGCGTCAGAAGGTATGAATTGCTTAACGTATCAACACTAAAGTCGTCTTTGATTCCTGTTATTTGAATCATCCAATACTTCCAATTTGTCATTGTGCAGTGGCGTCTCTGCGAGATTGGGCTTGAAGACTATGCATTTGTTCTTTTGAGCAGGTATACTCTGAATGCCCTATATGTACGGAAGGAACATTTGGGTGTGTTGCAGGGGAAGGACATTGGTCCTTTTCGAATTATATTTTCCCTTTTCCTGATGGTAAAAGATATTTAAAAAGTAAAGTTGAGGATAGGTAGCAATCAATTAAGCATAACAGTTTTTTTATTGTATTGATGGTTTCTCTTCTTCATTTGAGCATCAGTTGCATATGCTTTATGTACTTTCCATTTTTTGTTATTAAAAAACTTTTTTGTCCCGAGCTAAGAAATTTTCCTCGAAATATAGGTTTGTGAATGCAGTTGAAGCTCTGGGAGGAGCTGATTGGCTTGCAGAGAATGTAACCGTGAAAAACATTAGTTCTTGGAATGATCCAATCGGAGTACTTACAGTTGGAATCCAACAGCTAGGTATATCTGGTTGGAAGCCCGAGGAATGCAAAGCTGTTGGAAATGAACTTTCGTCATGGAAAGAAAGGGGTGTTTTAGAAACTGAAGGTATCTTATTGTCATCAATGATTTATCGTGTGTGCAACCTAGAATGCATCAGCAATCCTGAAATTTTTGTGCTTATCTTTACTGAAGGCAGCGAAGATGGTAAGACTATATGGGCATTAAGACTAAAAGCCACTCTTGATAGAAGCCGGAGGTTAACTGAGGAGTATTCCGAGACACTTCTCCAGATATTCCCTGAAAAAGTACAGGTATAACAGCTTTTTGGAAACTAAATTGTTCCCTCCATTTCGATTTGCTTGTCTTACTTTCTTTTCTAGTCCGTTTAGAAAAGAATGCTTCTTTCCTTTTTTGGTAACTCTATAAAGCTAACTTTTCACATAGCATGTTTAAGACCACAAGATTCAAAAGTTTTTTTTTTTTACTTTCTTAAATTCTTGTTTCAAGCCAAAGCCAAACAAACAAACTGAAACGGAGGGAGTACTTCAGAATACAGTAGTGGCGTCTAGTCTTTAAATTTTTCTCATGAGCTATTACTTTTAGTTCTTCTGTTATTATCCACTAGTTTCGAATTTTTATTTTTGGAAACTCCATTATACGTGGCATGCCTGTAAGCTAACCAAAATGGACAGTTAAACTCAGACCACATCATGATATGGTTTGACTAAGTCGGTTGGAAGGAAATTGGTTTTCCTATATTAGCCCTTATTTTATTCAGTATCAATGTATCATTAACATGCTTGTTTGTGAAGAAATATATAAATTGGGATTTCAATTGAGTTTATGGTGTTGCAGATTTTAGGAAAATCTTTGGGCATTCCTGAAAATACCGTGAGAACATTCACTGAAGCTGAAATTCGAGCGGGGTATGATTGGACAAATATTTTATTTTTCTTAATAGTGTTGCTCCAATCTTATTCTTCTTGTTTCTCGTCTGACAGAAGATGTTACTATAGGTTAACAAAGTGCCTAACTTTGTAAAACACGTGCAATTTGTAGTGTGGTTTTTCAGGTTTCGAAGCTTGCTACACTACTTTTGAAGGCTGTTAGAAGGACAATTGGGTTTTCGGGATGGGACGTTCTCGTTCCAGGAGATGCTTTTGGTGAGCTAATACAGGTGAATGTTATATTGTCAATCTCTTGTTCCAGCAATTTATTTATATATTTAGAGCTTTAACTGGTATTTGCATGACATAATTGGTTAATTTGCTCGAGGTGTGCGCAAGCTGGCCCGTACACCACATTTATTAATAAAAAAAGAGTTCATTCTGATCAAGCAAGGAAGCACATAGGTTTATCTTGATGCTGATATTTGCAGTGTGATTTCTTCTATCCAGTTCAATATTAGTTCTATGTTTTGACTTTAACTCTATGCTGTAATTTATATATTTTTTTAAATTTTATCCAAGGTCTATCTAAACAAACTTTATGTAGTGCTGCTTATATCCATAACTTGAGTATATGTTGTTTGATTACGTACATTTCAGGTGGATAGAATTATACCGGGGACTCTACCCTCATCTGCAACAGGACCTGTTATTCTTGTAGTGAACAAAGCTGATGGAGATGAAGAGGTTGCTAGCTTTTCTCATCCCGATGTTGCTTCTGCAGAATCCTAAGGCATTAGAAACTTATGAATTACTAAGAGAAGGATACTGAATGGTGTTGTTGACCATCTTGCAGGTGACTGCAGCAGGGAGTAACATATCTGGAGTTGTACTGCTACAGGAGCTACCTCATTTATCTCATCTAGGTGTTAGGGCCCGGCAGGTGAGTTCCAAATTTTGCTGCCATCTCAAAAAGTTAATTATAGGCTTCCTTTTATATGAGTGTTAGTTATAGAAGTGCTACGTACTTTTGATTGCAGGAAAAGGTAGTTTTTGTGACCTGCGACGACGATGACAAAGTTTCTGATGTAAGACAACTAATAGGAAAATATGTGAGGTTATTTTCTTCAAACCTCTTTTTCATTGATTTCTACATGCTGCACCAAATTGACTTCTTATGAGACGCATTAGTAGTTTCTTTACTTTTTCCTCAATTTTCTACGGGTTTTCCCTTTGTTTTTTAGGTTAGAAGCATCATCAACTGGTGTAAAGTTAACTGCTTCTTCATCAGAGAAGGCAGGTGGTGTTTCTACAAATAAACTTCCTTCAAGTAATGCTTCTTCTGCAGGTGCAGCCTCATCAGACAGCAGTGCTTCCTCGATTGCCGTCAAATCATCTCAATTTAAAGAGGTAAATAATTTGTACAATTATGTTGGGCTGTAGTTCTGTTACACCCCTCTTTTCTCGCGTTGCTTTCTCTTTGTTCTTTATTTTCTATTTTTTATCATTTTCTTATCAAGCTGCCCAAGTTCTACTTACAGGTCGGACCTACCAGAGGTGTTATTCCTCTTGTTGATGCAGATGTACAAAGCTCTGGTGCAAAAGCTGCTTCTTGTGCTCAATTAGCTTTGCTGGCCACTTCTTCTACTAAAGGTAGCCTTGGTTCTTTGCAGGACAACTCTCTTGTAATAATTTTGTTCTTTGTTGCTGTAGCTGAAACATCTGTTCTGTTTGATGAGCACCAGATGATTTATTTAGAAAATGTAAATTTCACGTAGATGTTCTTGCTCCTTTTCTAATCTTGATCCTCCCCCTCCCCTTTTTCACATAGCTAAATTACGATGTAGATCAACATTGATTAGGATTTAATTTTCGCATGTAGCTTATCATAAATGATGGATTCCATTGGTGCGATATAGATGTCTTCACCTCTTTTTTATGATTTTTCTTTTTCTGTTTTGTCTGATGATTCATCTGATCGCAGTTTATAGTGACCTAGGGGCACCGGCTTCATTTAAAGCCCCTGCTGGAGCAGTTATTCCATTTGGTTCCATGGAAACAGCATTGGAAACGAACAAGCTAATGGAGGCCTTCACATTGCTTGTCGAACAGATAGAAACAGCTGAACTTGATGGTGGTGAACTTGATAAACATTGTGACGATCTCCAGAAGTTAATTTCTTCTCTACTACCCGGACAAGAAGTCATCGAAAGCTTGGGAAAAGTATTTCCCAGTAATGCATGTTTAATAGTGCGTTCAAGTGCTAATGTGGAGGACTTGGCAGGGATGTCAGCAGCCGGACTTTATGATTCAATTCCTAATGTTAGCCCTTCAGATCCCATAAGGTTCGGACATGCTGTAGCCCGCGTTTGGGCCTCATTGTATACTAGAAGAGCAGTACTGAGCCGCAGAGCAGCTGGTGTGCTCCAGAAAGATGCTATGATGGCCGTGCTAGTGCAAGAAATGCTTTCACCGGATTTATCTTTTGTCCTCCACACACTGAGCCCAACTGACAACAATCATAACTTCATTGAGGCTGAGATTGCCCCTGGACTCGGTGAAACACTCGCTTCAGGAACAAGAGGTACACCGTGGCGTTTGTCTAGTGGTAAATTTGATGACACAGTGCGCACACTAGCATTCGCCAACTTTAGCGAGGAGATGGTTGTAGGTGGCAATTCCCCTGCTGACGGAGAAGTTATTCATTTGACTGTCGATTATAGCAAGAAACCTTTAACAATTGATCCCATTTTCAGACATCAGCTTGGTCAGAGGCTTGGTGCTGTTGGTTTCTTCCTAGAGCGCAAGTTTGGTTCTCCTCAAGATGTCGAAGGATGTTTGGTTGGTAAAGAGATTTTCATCGTGCAATCGCGACCTCAACCCCAGTGAGATCTCAATTTTGCATTGAACTTCTTCACAATACTGTTTGTACAATGCAGCATCTCTCTGAGGTGTATATAGTTGATTAAAGAAGCTTATACTAGTCCTACACAAGTAAAGGGGGCAGGTTGGTGCAGTAAAGGTCATGCTATGCGCAGAGTCCAGGGAAGGGTCGAACCATAAGAGTCTATTATACACAGTCATACCCTACATTTCTGTCCGTGACTGTTTCAGAAGTAGTTTATGATAAATAATCTTACCCAGATTGTGCAATCTGCTATACTGGCTGAGATCTTATATTCATGTAATTCTAAGACATTAATAAAGTTAAATCACATATTAATTAGCTACTTTGAATATTCCCACTGAAATTAATGATATCAATGCTCTATGTTACCTATAAACACTTCTGGAAGTTTGCTCTTGGGATTTTCATCTCAGCAACTTATATTATTTTGTGAAAGATACTTTTTTATATTTGAATATTCATTATGTCAAAACTTATCTTTTAACCTTCTTGACGTATTCTTATCGTCGCAAAAATATCATGACATGTTTAAGATCACAAATCCAAAAATATACTTCTGATACGTGCAAGAAGTCCATCTTTCTTTCGTAAACTCTGTGCATAGTCAAATACCATCACTTTGGGCCCTTACATCATACTATAATTCACTTAATGACTTCAATTGGTCATCTTTCTATAGCAAAAATTGTACTACTAAAATATATTATAGTATATGGCTTTTTGACAAGAACAGAGGAATATCTGGAAAAGAGAGAAGAAAACCTTTACCCTTTAGCTGAATAAATTGTTAATTTAACTCAAAAAAGCTAAGAAGCCAATGTTTCTTTTTAGATTTTCCACAAATTAATTTATTTTAATTAACAAAGCAAATGCATCTGTAGAAGTAGGGTAAGTAGCTTTTCTTTTTGTTATTCCAAAGAACAAAATGTTCCAAATTACATGGATGAAAGGGAAAGGTCATTGATTCGAGCTATGAAAACGTACAATACATCTTGTGGTCCGTTTCTTTTCCAAACTCCATAGCGGAAACTTAATGCATCAGACTGTATTGTGATTAGATACTTGTATGATAATTTTTTTAAGTAACTTATGTGTAGTTGAGTTACTTTTCTGTTACAACAATTATTTTTGCAACTTTATCTGTCAATTGGCATCACTTTTCAAAATCTTTCCACCAATATACAGTGATGGAAATATATTTGCAGTGTTGTTCAATATATATAAATGACACAAAAACTTAGTAATATATGCTTATTACCAAAAAGGAAATTAGATTAAATTAAAATGCAGAGGGATTTGAGTGACAAAGCAAGTCGAAGATCAGAAGCTTATAGAGTGGCATCTGGAGGGAGGTCTCTTGAAATTTTACGCGATTTTTGGAGAGAAGAAGGTGTCACCCCAATGGATAATCGGGGTGACACCATCCTTCACTTTCTTGCAATCCATGGTAACGTGGCTGGTTTCAAAATTCTTGATCCTGATTTGAGGTTTAGAGATTTGGACATTAGGAATACTAGTGGTGATATACCACTGCATGAAGCTGCAAAATTTGGTAAAAAAGATGTGGTGGAGATGATCTTGAAGAAGGAAAAGGAGTTAGTTTTTGCGCGCAATAACTTAGGTGAGCAGGGGCGGAGGTAGAAGTTCAGATACGGGCACAGTAACTTTTGTTCAAATAGCATATTTGTGTTAGGGAATTCGCTGAATATATATATACTCATTTATTAATTAACACTTGATGAAGTTGTCATAAAGTTGAAACCCTGACTCAGGTTTTGCAGGTGAGACGCCACTTTATGTAGCGGCTTCTTGTGGAGAGAAAGATGTATTTACTCTTCTGGCAAGTTATGATTTTAGTGAGGTTACTATGAAGAGGAATGATGGTAAAACTGTCCTTCATGCAACAGTAATCCATGATTGTTATGGTAAGTTTTATATATTGATAAGCAAATGAGCGGATTGAATTGAATTTGAAACTTGTGATCTTAAAATGTAATAACATTAATTTGGCAACAAGAGTTGTTAAGGGTGAAATGTGAAGTTTAAGAGAGAGATAATTAGCTCACAATAATTACCAAGAAATACAAGAGGAGGGTAACTCTAAGTTCTTTTTGAATTATTTTTATTACTGTGGTGTCCGAGCTAGTTTATAGCTGCTATGTCCCACTAACAGAAGTACCTGGTAACTCTATCCATCAAACGACTAGCTAATTGTTACTTTGTTTCACGTGAAGCAGATCTAGCAATATATATAGTGAATCAATATCCAGAAATAGTTAACGAACGCGATGATGAGAAAATGAGTGCTTTGAATTTATTGGCTACAAAGCAATTATCATTCAAGAGTGGATCTGATTATTTGTTCCAAGAAATTGGGAAGACACCTTCTGTTCCTGTTCAGATGATTGAAACCATCATATACTCTTGTAAGCTCACATTTAATATTCATCTATCGTTCTCGTTATACTTTGAGATCATTCATACTCTTAATATTAGTTAATCATCTTGTATTTATCCCATCCAACATGCCAATATACTTCAGGAAATTAAAAGTTCCGAATTTACTTCTCGAATTTTGACTATGGTTGCAGGTATTCCCCCTTTGTGTACACAAGTTAGCACCAAAATTGTTAGCAGAAAAAGGTCTTTATTCACCAAATTTCTGTTAGGTATATTTTCCTTTATATGATTGATATTCAGAAATTGAATATACCACTTTTACAGTTGCTAAAATAGTATATATTACCTGCTATGACTTGTAAAGATAACCTCATGGTGTAAAAATATAAAGATGAGTCACCTGCTACGACATGTAAAGATGACTTGATAGTGTTAAAGTTATACAGGTAACCCTCCACAGAAAAAAAATAGAATTTGTAATCTTGAAAATAAGACAGGTTATCTTCAGTGACTTGATAGTGTAAAAATTCTTGAAACCGTCGGTAGATGTTAGTCAAACTCTTAATTTCCTACTTCCTCACTTATATATTTCTTGTATTTTTAGGTAATTTCTGGTTACAAGTTATTGATGAAGCAAAGCAAAGCCATATTCTTGCACTGATATTAGCAAAAAAGTTACTGGAAAATTATGACTGGAGCTATAGCACTGATCACATTGTGCCAAATCCACTAATCCAAGCATCAAAGCTTAAAATCAATGAGTTAGTTGTTGAAATTTTGCAAATATACCCTGAAGTTGTTGAGACATTGGATGAACAAAAGAGGAACATATTGCACATAGCAGTGGAACATAAAAACAGGTTTTTGTTTGATTATTTGATGAAAAAAGTGTCTCATAAAGAAAGGATGTTGGCTGATATTGATGAAGAAGGGAATACAATTTTGCATTATGCAGCAAATGTTGGATCACCATTTAGAACATCAACTTCAGAGCATTTTGAGGAAGTCTGGTGTGTGTTGTCTGTGTTCATGATGATGTGGGGGATTCTTTGGTTTAAGGTAATTTTTTCTTTCTCTTTCTCTTTTATGTGCATTTGAAGGGAAGTCTGGGAGTAACTGGTAAAGTTGTTGTCATGTGACCAGGAGGTCACGGGGTTTAAGCCTTGGTATCAGTCTCTGGCAGAAATGTAAGGTAAGGCTGCGTACAATAGACCCTTATGGTTGGGCCCTTCCCCGGACCCTGCGCATAGCGGGAGCTTAAGTGCACCAGACTTGCCTTTTTTTTTGTGTGTGCGCATTTATATTTAGTTAATTATTCTAGGGATTGATCTCCTTAACCACCAATGTGAGTTTGTTCGCATTGTTAGTTCTAAGTTTAGGCTGACAGTTAGCGTAAAACTAACTAATTTCAGTGTCCAATGAATCTCGCGGTCTTTAATTTTTCTCCCTTGAGGGGCATAAGTTTATATCTTCACATCATAATATCCCTTAAGTTATGTCCCGCATCCTTAAAGAACTTATGTCCTGGATCAAACTATTTGAAGGGAAAAAATATAATTTTTTCTATCTAGTCTCAACGACTTTCTTGGAACCACCTTATCAGGGAACGACAACGCTTGCCATACAACGCAAGTTAAGTAGCTGTTATTATAGGCAAACTCTCTATATAACTCTAGTACTAATCCAATTACCTTCAAAATCAACCACACAAGCTCTGAATTACTAGTCTAAGTGGGAGATTGTTCTATATGATAAGTACTAAGAAGACGATAATTTTTCATCTATGCAGCACGTAAAATACCACGTACATCCACGCCTATGGGACGTTAAAAACTCCAAAGGCGTGACAGCAGAAGAGCTATTCGAGAGAAACCATTTACACATACGAAAAGAAGCAGAGGACGCGATAAGAAACCTCGCGAATTCAGCACTAATACTTGCTACCCTCCTTTGCACAGTCAATTTCGCCGCGATTTTTACCATCCCTGGAGGATTTGATCAGGAAACTGGCCTACCAATTTTCCTCCAAACTTTGAAACATGAACTATGGATGTTGATATTTTACTTAGGTTTAGCACTTATAAGTTCACTAGTCACAATTGGTACTTTGTTATCCTTCATTCTTTGCAAATTTGACAGTGATGATTTTTACATTTCTTTGCCTACAAGGGTGGTAATTGCTATGGTTTCAGTATTTTATGCCACAACATTTTCAGTTTTGGCATGTGTTGAAACACTTAATCTTGATAATATTTTTTGGAACAAAGATGTATGGTGGCTAATTATAGTTATGGTAGTTGTTGGATTTATTATGACTCTTATTTATATAGATTTAGCATTTCCAATTTTTGATTATTTGTTTTATTTTTTTTCTTATTCATTTATATCCAATAAGAGAGGGAATTATGTCACTTAAAAAGAATTTTTATTTAGCCATGTATATGGCATGCACTCTATTGTAAGCCTTTTATATTATTCAAATTAATGAGAAAGTTAAATTATACTATGTTTTTTATTTTGTAAGTGGTGTCAATATTTAAAGAAGCGAACAAATGAATAATTCGTTGTAATGATATTAATTGCTTGGTTTTTGAATTTTCTTGGGATTTGGTCTATTCCAGACATTTAACTAAGAATAGGAATAAAGGATTTCGAAACTTGAAAATGGAATGTCAGTAGGTGAGGGGGCGGATATAGTTGTTAAAAAGATATAATATAGATTATAAATCTCATTTTTCGTAGATTGTTGACACGTTCATCTTAGCTCAACTTATTTCATCCCATTAAAATTGAGTTGCTATTTAGTCAAAATTAATTTATGAGGAATCTTGTCAAAATATTTTTGAAAAGACATTTTTTAATTTAATATGTTATATATAGTCATAATACAGGGAAAAATAGTTTTATTAGGTATATAAAAAAAAAGAACAATTATAACTTGGTAAGAATTGTACGAGTTGAATTATGATCCATATTTTAGCTCATTTCAGCTAAAGTAACTTTTGGGGATATTTTTTAATTTGATCCAGTTTAATCCACTTAAATTCAGCTCAACCTATTCATCAAACACTTCTATTCATACTTTCACCCATACTTAGTCATCATTATTTATCAAAAATAGTACTCCCTCCGTTCACTTTTACTCGTCACTATTTCACTTATCGAGGTCAAACTATATAAACTTTGACTATCATTTTAAGATGTATTTTTCTATCATATTAATATGAGAAAGATTGCAACTTATTGCATTTTTCGTATAGTTTTCAGTTATCTAAATTTTGGATTTTAAATATTTAATTTAGCAACTTCAATTTAGCTTTAAAATTTAGTCAAATTGACGTCGAAAAATAAAATAGTAACAAGTAAAAGTAAACAGAGTACATTATAGAATTTTTCTTTCCTTGGATATGAAGTAATAATAAGAATCATGGACAATAATAAAGGAATGTCTCAAAGAAAAAGGGCAAAAAAAAAAAAAAAAAACCCTTACTCCTAACTGAATAAAGTTATTAATAAATGTTGTTTTCTTCAAAATTTCCACAAATAAATATAATTTAAATAACAAAGCAATCAAAGGCAAGTTAGCTTTTTCTTTTTGTTATTCCTATTAGCTTAGTAACCAAAACTTAGAAAACTTTTGCTAAAGAAAATCTCTTTCGATAATAAGTGGGGTTTGAGAAGGATAAGTCGTATACATACTCATATCTTTCTACGAATGAAAATATTACATCTTTAAACTTATCATTTTATCTTTAATGACATGCTCTTATAATTAAAGAAACGTCATATATTGTCAAGAACGCAAGTACTAAAAGACTACTCTCTTTCTAAAATTTTGTATTCAATCAAACACCGTCACATAAGATGAAGGATTTAATTAAGTTAAAAAAAACCTTCTTTTCTACACTATTAGTGTAGCTTAAATCGTAAAAATATACTTTACACTGTCAATGCATAGAACTTAAACGTTCAAAAATGAAATAAAGTGAGTATATATAAAAAAGCCAATCTCATTCATCACAAAATATACTCAAAATATACAAAAATTACCAAAAAGAAAGAGAGAAAAATGCAGAGCAACTTCAGTACCAAAGCAAGATGCAGATCAGCAGCTTACAAAGCTGCAACATCATCAGGAGTACTGCAATCTCTCCAAGTTTTACGCGAATTTTGGAAAGAAGAAGGTGTCTCCCCGATTGATAATCGAGGAGACACCATACTTCACTTCCTTGCTGTTAATGGCAACATGGCTGGTTTCGAAATTCTTGAACCTAACTTGAGCATTAAAGATCTCGAAACTAGGAACAATAGTGGAGATACACCGTTGCACGAAGCTGCTAGATTTGGTAATATTGAAATGTGTGACCATCTCATTTAAAAGTCTAAACTGTCTTAGAGAGAACTCTTTTATCTACTTAGTTATGTCTTTAGCACGTGCCTTTACCATGCACGTGCGAACCTGATTCTTTTTTATGTGTCAATCATGCTTGAATCCAAGACCTCTGTCTGCTCTAATCGATGTACTAGTATAATCTAGATGTTTAAGATGTTAAAGCTGAGAACACACTTTTATTTACTTAATTATATTTTCGACGACAGGCAAAAAGGATATGGTGGAGAGGATTTTAAGAATTGAGAAGTGCTTAGTTTATGTGCAAAACAATGTGGGAGAGACACCACTTTATGTTGCAGCTGCAAGTGGGGAGAAAGATGTATTTACTATTTTGGCAAACTGTGATTTCAATAAGCTCACTATGAAGAGGACTGATGGAAAAACTGTTCTTCATGCATCAGTAGCCCATGGTTGTTATGGTAAGGTTTACAATGATGAACAATTTTTTTTTTCTTACCATATGTCTGGTACTCGCTTTAGGGCCCGACTAATCTAGAGTCACGTCATGTATGGTCAATTAAAGGAGCAAGCGCTTCCTAGCTACCATGATTATTTTCATTGCAAAAACTCGAATATGAGACTTCTGATTAAGGGCAGAGAGATCTTATCTATTATTATTGTCATGTTATTTTTCAAGAATTTGATTTTCATGTGTAGTATGCTCGATATTTGTTAAGTACCCAACGTTGGTCTTGATTTCAATGTTGGACCCTCGAAAAAGTAATTCTACACGTAAATGTGCAGTTCTGGGCGTTACATATCTCTTTATATGGTTTTTGGCAATACTCGTCAGCTTACACTAATAGTTGTTTTTGTTTAATGTCAAGCAGATCTAGCAATAGATATAGTGAATCTATATCCTGATCTTGTTAATGATCGCGATAATGATGGTATGACTGCTTTGGATATGTTGGCTACAAAAAGATTGTCATTCAGGAGTGGATCCAACTACTTATTTGCAGAAATTGGCAAAACACCTTCTGTTCCTGTTCAAATGATTGAAACCATCATCTACTCTTGTAAGCTCTACTTAATTTACCATGGTACTTGAAGTCGCGGAACTATGTCTGTCACAGTTAAGTTACTGGATTTTGTGTTCTTATGTGTTTGCAGGTATTCCACCGCGATATAAAGAATCAAAACTTGGCGATAACCAGACACAAGCTGGCACTAAGGTTGTCTGCGTTGAGAGGTTGTCGTTTACCAAGTCTCTGTTAGGTACTACTCCCCATCATCATCCATAACTTTGTGATTTGAAAATCTTTTGCCAAGTTACACGTTCAATTGGTCGAAATGAATTTATTTTTGTTTCTCTAGGTAATTCCTGGTTACAAGCTATTGATGAAGCAAAGCAAAAGCATATTCTTGCACTAATATTAGCAAAATTGTTGCTAGAAAAATATGATTGGAGCTATAGTACAGACCAGACTGTGCCAAATCCACTAATACAAGCATCAAAACATAAAATTGATGAGTTAGTGGTGGAAATTTTGCAGAAGTATCCTGAAGTTGTGGAGACATTGGATGAAAAAGGGAGGAACATAATGCATATAGCAGCAGAGCATAAAAACAGATTTTTGTTTGATTATTTGCTCAAAAATGTGGCTAGTCAAAACAGGATGTTGGCAGATATTGATGAAAATGGGAATACAATTTTGCATTATGCAGCAAATGTTGGGACACCATTTTTTACATCAACTACAGAACATGTTGAAAGTGTATGGTGTGTGATGTCTGTTATAATGATGATGTGGGGAGTTCTTTGGTTTAAGGTAAGCTTCTTTAAACTTTTTTCTTTTTTAAGTATCGGTTACTATTTGTTTGGAATAGGTCTGATTCATTAAGATCTTGCGCGAAAGATATGAAGTTATTCACTTATTCGTTTTGAAGTGACATTTTACAGTTAGTAACTTAGTATATCCACTATCATCATCGCCAGCCACCTCCACTATTAGCCACCACATTAACTAGCACCATCGATGACCACTTACATCACCTACCTACCATCACCGCGAGCCACCACCACACAACCATCATGAAACTCCAACAATATACACCATCAATCATGTCTAGCTAATTTCTAACTTACAATTAATGTTCTTGCAGTATATAAAATACAACATACATCCGCGCCTTTGGGATGTTAAAAACTCAAATGGCTTAAAAGCAGAAGAGATATTCGAGAAAAACCATCTCCACGTACGAAAAGAAGCAGAGACTGCAGTTAGAAATCTATCAAATTCTACACTAGTACTTTCTACTCTCCTTTGTACCATCAACTTTGCTGCGATTTTCACAGTCCCCGGAGGTTTTGAAGAGAAGACTGGCTTACCTATTCTCCTTGACAAAGTTCAACAAGAACTATGGATGTTAATGTTTTACTTAGGTGCAGCACTTTTTAGTTCAGTATTCACCATGGGCACACTTTTATCATTTCTTCTTTGCAAATTTTATAGCAATGATTTCTACATTTCTTTGCCTATAAAGATCATAATTGCTATTATTTCAATCTTTTATGCCACAGCATTTACAATTGTAGCCTGCCTTCAAGCACTTAACCTTGAGAATATATTCTTGAACAAAGATGTTTGGTGGCTTATTATAGCTGTTGTAGCTGTTGGATTCATTATGACACTTATTTATGTAGATTTGGCATTTCCTATCTTTGATTATATGTATTATTTGGTTTCTTATTCATTCTTTGTATCCTATAAGAGAGGACATATGTAAGTTGATTGAATTTATTACATTATATCCAAAATGTGAGTTAATTCCTAGTGTGGCTGTTGAATTTTATCCATTGCAACAGTTTCTAGATTGATCCAGAATCTAATGCAAATCCAATATAGTACCTATGGGTACATAAGAAATGTATTGAATCGGTTTTTTTAATGAATAGATTTAATCGCAACTTCAAATTTAGAATTTGAAGGGATCAAATAGGAAAGGATAGTCAGAAACATAGAGCTATAATGAAAATAACAATTGAAAGGTGGAAAGAAGAAAAAATAAATCCATTCATTTCACTAATTTCTTCTGTACAATACTATAACATTTTCCTCCCCTGTTTGCCATTTCTTGGATAAACAATATATCATCAAGCTATTGGAAGCTTATAAGATTAAATGTAACTGATAAAAATGATATAAAGAAATGACAAGTCTACCCAGAATATGTACACATAGACACTATGATTCATTTAAGAAATCTAATAGTGCAAACTTGACATGCAAACCTATCTTCCCACCTTCTGTAACAAGCTTAGCAGCAGTTACCAACCAATGTCCAGGAGTGTCGTATGGCCCTCGTGAAATCTCAGCCGTATCTACATACTTGAGCAGCTTCGTTGATCGAACTGGTACTGGGGGTCCATCTGGATATACGCCTGAGTTAAGAGCAGCAGGAAGCTGCTTTGGAGCAGCATCTGTCTTTGTTCGCTGAGTGAAGGTAAAAGTTGTGCTGAGATTTGTCAAGAAACTTGACCTGTGAGTACCCTCTGGTGTAGCTGCCCACTCTGTCTTTCGTATTGTGCAGTTGGGAAGATAAGTGAAAAGGAGACGCAGGTGAAGCACTGTCTTAGGCCAGTTCCCTTTGCTGATAAGGTGTGCACCAGTTACCACAAAGACGCCACTGGTTTCGCCCTGCATCCAGCTTGGATCATGCTTAACTACAGATGAACAAACATTGGAATATCTCGGCCATCTGATAGGTTCTAAGAATTGGTCGCTAGATTCATAATCATCGGACCCTCGCCACCGACATGGCTTGCATAAATTTGGGTTACTAGCAGACTTGGATGCCATAATGTTTGGTAAACTAGAAAGATGTTGTACATGTATAGCTAACTGGTTGCATTTCTTCCCTTCTAAATACAAGCGCAAACCAATGACGGGTTTTTGACCACTTGTAACCTACATATTAGAAGATCATATCGATCATTAGGTGCCCTCATGAACATCAATACAAGTGAATTAGAAGTCATGGCCAGACCAATATCTCATTGAAACGAAGCACATATAGTTTCAACTTTTTCAAATACTTATAATAAAGCAGCGGTCTTTCTGCAAAGAAAAAAACACCAAGAAGTACCTGGATAGGTTTCACACAAAGCTTTGGACCGAATAAACAGAATTGCAACGCAGGGTAAGATGCCACTTTTCTTTGATGGCTAAGAGGCAGTTCGCAGAACAATGGCGCCCATTGGCTAGGAACTTGAAACTCGAGGAAACACTGTAAATCCTCTAGAGCAGGCTTATCTGAGGATGAAACAAATCATGGATAACACTACGGTCATTTTTATGAACAAAAAAAAATGAAGAATAAAAAATTGACAGATACGAAGAATACGTTAATTTTATGAAATATGCTAGATACTAGAGTTTATTAAGGAAAAAGGTTCCTCACTTTCTTTTGTATGTATAATTATTTCTTGTGCAAGGCAAGTAAATATGCTGAAGAGTTCAAGAGAATGTTAAAGAGAAATGATCGGTAGACACAGGAAAAAAAAGAAATAGCCCCCGAATAAATGCACTACGCAATTTCTATCGAAATTATTGCCATGTCAGAAGATAGCGTTGTTTTAGTCACATTAAAATACTGCAGAGTAGATAAAGCCTCAATGAGTAGAACTACTAGTTTAAATGGCCAATGATGAAAAGAAAATGATTAATACTAGACCCTCTTAAAGACAGGATAGGCAAAAATGTATTCAACTATATAACATCCATTAAGAAAAATTAGGCCAAAGCACATTCTTGAAATCATTAAAATCTCTAAATTTGGACTTGCATGCAAAATTTGATATTGTTGTAGGCTAAATCTAATTTCTTCGGTTTCTTTTACATTTTGGAGCGCTATACAAATCCCTACAACCCAACTAAAACAATATCTGCAACAGTACCAGAAACAAGCTATTTATTTTTATAAAAGAGAGGCAGTGATGTACCTTCTTATCTTATTATACACTATTAATGAATGAAAATATGTTTCTCATCTGTGAAAGACTATGAAATACTTACAGCGTAGATATAAATTTATTGCATGGCTGAGATAACCGCTTCCTGGAATTCCTGTTAGGAGCGAAGTAATGGGTACAAGTCTGAAGAGTATGCCATCAGGGTAAGCAGCCACGGTCTGAAGCCACTTCGAGTGGCTTTGTGCAAACACATCACCACCTCTTTTTGACCAAATTATAGTGAGACCCTGCTCCACATTATTCATTAATAACTAATCATGTCTAGCACTACTTCAATTTCAGAACACAAAAGTTCAGAGAGTGACTAACATCCTTGCTTGATGTCTCTGTTATGCTAGTAAATTGCATGGTATGCGACTGCAGCATGCGATTGAATACCTCAGGGACCTATAGATTTGAAATAGAAACCCATTCAAATATGATTGGCCACACTTATGTGCATAAATATTAGAACAAACCCAAACATAAATCAAGTGCCTATTTAAGTGAAATGTAAAATGGAACAGTAAGAGTTCATATATTATAGATGCCCCAAGCTTGTTTGGGATTGAGGCGTCGTCGATGTTTAGCAAGTGTAAAATACCTTCTTTTTATCCTCTTTTGACTTCCACTCAGGCAGAGGACTTGCTTCATCAGAAAAGAGACAATCTCCTAGATGATCCAAGTGTGCTTTTAGTTCAGCAGGAGGAATTGTTGAAGATGGTTTCTGCTTAACACAAAGTAGGTCCTGGCCTCCAACACCCATACCGACAATTATGTGTGTCCCATAAGCCTGAATAAATCTGCTTAGAATTGTCAAATTAGGAAACCACATGAAACAAGACTACCAATTGAAAACACAAATGCATCTCCAAATACTACCATACAGTAGCATAAATTCATCCAACAACATACCCAATTAATCCCACAAGAGGGGTCTGGGGAGGGTAGAATGTACCCGACCTCACCCCCATCTTGTAGAGGTATAGAGGTCGTTCCCAATAGACCCTCGGCAGTTGCATAAATTCATTAGGTAATCATTAAGTAGGAGATCTATTTTCCAGGAAGGACTTACATCAAAGAATACAGTCTAGAAAACAGAATTTTTTTAGAGCTCATATCTAAAATATTCTTAGCTGCAAACCATTTAAGGAGGAAAAATGCTAGTAGTTAGTTAACCATACTCCTCTGTCCAATTTATATGCCACTAGTACTACCTGGAGACTCAAATGGTTCTTTGTTTGGCTACAATTTCTAGTCAAATATCTTTGTTGAGTACAACGTTTTGGGCATTTTTCAAATATTTTTATTATGGCTTTACCCAGCATTGTTACTCTTCTTACTATGTCTAATACTGTGACTTCTATTCTTTAGATAAATTATATTTCAAAAATCAATGAGGGAATTGGTGTGCTTTTTTACACCAAAATTTAGATGTTTTGACATTGTACTTCAAACCTTACAATTCCTTTTGGGTCAGAGAAAGTAATTTTTAAGATGCTTTTTCCAACTCCTGATACCAAACACATGCAATACTGCATGTATAATCATCATCATTATCTTTTAAGACAACAATAACTGAAGTTGGAGGTGTTGCGGGATCAGTATTATTAAGCACTAGAGCCTGGGGCATGCAGCACCTCATCATGTTTAAGAATAACTGTTATTTTAACATAAAAAATAAGAGGATGACATAATGAAAAAGGAAATGACCAAAGTGCAAATTACAATTGTATTTAGTCACGATACAATTGTCTTTCCTTACGATAATCTCATCCAAAAGATTTATAGAAAGCAACTAATCTGACAAAAGTTGATCATTGAGTTTTAGCAATTTTGAAATGACAAATGGCAGATCATTGAATGCTTCCGTACAACAATAACAACCATGAGTCAAAGCCCAAGTAAATTGAGGTCGACTATCCTTGAATGCATCAGTACTTAATCCAAAACTAAAAGGGATCCACAAATGCATCCGTTAACGGTCTCCTCAAAGGCTTTACAACAAACAATATTATAAGAAATTGTGCTTTGCCAGTTAGAACTCACAAATAACTATTCATCTGATTAAGCAAAGAGAGTACAGGATGGAATAAAGAAGAGCTACCTGGATAAGGATGCTGGATCCCAATGCGGTGGAACAGCATTCTTCACTTGGTCTTGGAGTAATAACGGCGATGCTGTCAGGTGCAAATAGTACAACGAGACAAAATAACCATCAAACGCCAGGTATTTAGCATCTGCTGAATCATTCAACCAGGCTCCACTTAAATCAAAAATGGCATTCAGATAGCCTGATGGAACCTTTCCATGTATTGATGATTTTTGATTTAGCAATGCAGACATCTACAATGAAGATTTAGAGAAAACTTGGAGCTAATGAGACAGCCAATAACACACTCAACAAAATAAAACTCTAAAATATGACTTTGTCAATAATATATAAAAAGATATCATTTTTTTCAATAGACCAAAAGAGAGAGATTATCATATAAAATGGAACGAGAGGAGTAATTGTTCCAAAACCTTGACGAAACTAATCGGTAAGATGTAATGACTTCACCTAATTTGTATTGGCTATTAAAGAGAATAATCAAGACCCCAAAAGAGTCATGTAGTTACAACAATAACTGCACCTTAGTCCCAAACAAGTTGGACACGATTATACTATGCATTTGCTAACAGTCAATCACAATGGTCACTAGAACAACTTCTCCTACTCTTTTTTTATAATCACGTTGTCCCAAGCCAATTTGTGTGTATCTCAACTAAATCCATATGGTACCTACCAGCTAACTATCGCCTAGGCTTGAACAGATGGAAAAAACACCTAGCGCTACGACTCATAAAGTCAACTTTTGAGTGGTTAATTTCATCTTTACAAAAATTCCTGAATATACTATCCAACATACCACATAAAGAGAACATTTCATAACTTAAATCAATCCTAGCAAACTTGTGAAATGAATTCACAAACTAAAAGCTTGTAACACGACTAGTCTAAAAATTTGAACTTTATCAAATGCATAACATTAAACCTTAGAACTTTATCTAAAAATTTGAACTTTGATTAAAAATTAACCTAAAACTACAAAATTCATTCATATAAGAACTTCATGATCAAAATTATACAATTAAGGAAAAAAAATTCAAAAAAATGAAAAACCAAGTAAATAATGATTAAAACGGAGGGTAAAAGTGGAAACCTGATTAAATTCCAGAACATCAGACTTGAAACGAATGTGGTCCCCTTTATCACATCGGATATTTTCAGACACATCGGGAATTGTAACGCCGCCGGGTATGACGACGTTCCGTCTATTACTCTCATCCAAAATCACCAATCTACCCCCGTTTGAGCATCTTTTTACGAACTTCAACCTGAAATCGCTAGCAAAATCAAACCCACAACCCAAAGCTTCCATAGCCTTAACCTCAATCCGCTTCCTCTCGAATTCTTCATCCATCAGCTCAAAAACGAGTAGTTTCAGTCTTTCTGGTTAGTTTTTGAGCTGAAAAAGTGCAAAAAATGGAAATTAAGAAATACCCATTTGGGAAAATGGGAGGAAGGGATAGGGTTTAAGGTTGATAGGGGGTGGGGGGTAGGTAGGGGGTTTTGGTCAGAAGTAGATGACGGGAGACGGAAAGGGAAAGAGGAAAGGTTTGACTTTTGACCAGATGTTCCGTCTGTAAATTTTTGACTCCATTAATCTTCTTACTAAAAAGAAAGAAGGAAGAAGGAAAGCACAATAATTAGAAAAATCTATAAAATGTAAATAAAAAATAAAAAAAAATAAAGAAAATGAAAATTGAATTGTATGTGGGAAGAAAAGGGTAAAAATGGAATTTCAATTTTAGAATGAAAATTAAAATTGAAAGATCAATTATTTTAAAAAAAAATTTAATTTTGCTTTTTTTATTTGTTCGATATTCGTTTTAGGCCTAGCTAATGTAAAATACAAAATTGTAGGTAAGAATTGATTTTTGCACTTTTTGGTTCTTGTTTTAATTCCCTCGAAAACGTAAGACAAAAAAAATCTATATGTCAAATGTAGACACCTTACGTCGTATAATACAATATTTATAAAATTATATATTTCATTATTATGTCAATGTATGCGTCTACAGAACGCTGAGAATTGAAAAGCGAAACTGACGTAATAATTTTTTTTATTTTAAAATTGCTTATTAATATAAATTTTTTATAATATTTATTCAAATTTTTATCGCGTAAATTCAACTAAAAAAAATGGTATTCTTTATCAATTTTTTTTAATTATTAAAATAATGGTACTTTGAGATTTCAACAATTATTACCCAACATGAAGGTTACTCTAAATTGAAAAGTTGTTTCTTTTTAGAAATTTCAAAGTTTTTTTTAAGAATATACTGCAACATGGTTAACAGCATGAAATAGTTGACTCTTGCCAAATGCAGAAAAAAACCAATTTATAATTACATACAAAAGTTATATTAGAAATCACAAATTTATAATTAAAAATATTAAAAAGGTGTAATCAATTTGACTATTCAAATAGTAATAACTATTAATAGAGTTGTCAAAATGGATTACCCAGCTCCACTCAGTCATAGTCTCGCGGGCCAAGAAGTTTGAAGGGCTAAGATAGATTAGTTCTTCACTTGAAAAATCATATCCTAACTCTACCTCAGTTGCCCCATGGACCAAATCTATTTTTACGGCTTTTAACTATTAGTATTCAAATGTGTCAAATGAAGTAATCCATTAAGATATCATACTAATTAAAAAGTTAACATCAAATTAAACAAAAAAAAACAAAAAACATTCCTCACCTACTATAAGATAAAATAATTAAAATACATGTATCATAAACTAGAGTTGGTAAACTAAATGCAACTTAAAAAGCATAAGCACATATATATATATATAATTTAAGGAAAATTTAAATTAATAAAATATGAATTCGATATAATTAATGATTAATATAAGTGTGTAATATGATAGTTTAGACTATTCAATTCTTAGTCAAAGTTTCTGAATTCGACGTGTGAGGTATAGTTCAGTTGGAGAGTCGTTTTTGTAAAAACAATAAAATTCAAATAAATATTTATTCTCCATATGTTTAAAGATCATCGAGTTCTAAGTTAAATTTATTATTAATTTTAAATTTTGAATCCGTCTTAATTAATAAATAGAATTTTCAAGAAGTTACCAACCGCGTGGTAAATAGTAGTGACGTGGGGCCCAGGGAATGGCTGGTAAAGTGTTGACTATTCATTGCTGAGTCAGCAATCTCCAGCTTTGTTTTGATTATTTATTTTATTTAATTATTCTTTTCTAAATCTCACCTGCTTTCTTCTTTCACTTTAAATAATTAATTAGTTAATTAAATATTATCTATAATTGAGATATGGATTAATTAAAATATTTCTGCACATTATCTTTGTCTGGTTCAACTATGACTCAATGAAGATCTTATATTCTAAGAATATTTTCTACTATAATTAACATGTTGATTAGACCATTCTATGTTTTAGAATGATGTGATTAAAAAAATAAGGTGCATAAAATATTTCGTGTTAGTAAGATTTGGTGAAGGATCGCAATCTACGATAGTTGATGTAGATAATTTATCAATAAAAACACCAACATATCCAGTGAAATCTCAACAAGTGAGATTTGAGGAGGATAACATGTACGCAGATCTTATTACTATCTCAAAGAGATAGAGATGTTGTTTCCGAAAGACCCTCAACTCAATATGCAGATAATTTATCCCAACATATTAGTAACTAATTTTACAGCTCGAATTTGTAATCGATAAAATAACACACAGAAGAGAACTTTATCATTTTTCCGAAGCTCCCTTTAAATATATAACTCAAATTTATATATATATATATATACCTCTTATGATTTATGGATATAAAAAATAAGGTAGTGCTTCCAAGTCATGATGATATTTCTACTTGAGAATAAATATATACAATTGATATACTTCATTTGATTAAATCAACTAGTATTAGAATAAATAGTAGGTACGTATTTATATACACACACAGTCACACACTAGTTGTGTGATATGAACAAATTCAACAAAGATAAATACAATACAAATAAAAATGTGAATTATCTCTAGTGGTGAACATTCTCCCTTTTAATAAATTTTACGCAACGAAAATTTTAATTAATCGAATCATTTGGAATCGATACCAAATGAGATGAGAAACATGAGATTGTACCTGTCATCGTGAGCTACATCTAAGGGTGACAAAATTAAACCCAACCCGCTTAACCCACCCAATCTGTTGAAGTTTGGGCAGGCTATTTATTAGCTCATTCCATTTAAAATTGGGTTGATATTCAACCAGAATTGACTCGAGAGAGATCTTGTCAAAATATTTTTAAAACACTTTTTTTTTAATTTGATATGTTTTATATAGCCAAAATAAAGAAAACTATAATTTAATTAAGTACTAAAATATTGAAAAAAAACAAATAAAGTAAGTAAAAGTTGGGTCGGATTAGGTTTTGATCCGCTCTATAACCCATTATTCAACCCAGTTTGACTCAAGCAAATTTGGGTTGAGCTGAGTCTTGACTCGTTTGTTGTCTTGACCCATTATAACCCACTCAAATTTGACCCAACCCGCCCAATTATCACCCCTAATTAGATAAAAGAAAAAGAAAAAGAAAAAGGCCAGAATGCAAAAGAGAAAAGTGAATAACTTTCAAGTTAGTACTTCCATCTTTACTAGTTTTTACACGGCATGAATCTAAATTGAATAAAAAATTATATCTATTATCACGAGCTAGATTAAAGGTTAGTCATCAGATCCCGACTCATTCCATCATCACCATAGAGTGTGGTAGGAATTAGAATGCATGAGATCTAGCTACCAAATATTCTTGAAGTTTCAATTCAATCGCTCTGAAAATGAATTTAAATTAATCGATGAAATTAACATACTTACAATGAGAAAAACTTGAAAATCACCTCTTCAATCTACCAAAAGCCTCCCTAATAGAAGATATCACAAATCACAAGAGTATTTAAATAAGAAAAGAATTCATTGACCATTTAATAACAGATTGAGTCAATGAGAGAAAAATATTGACTAATGACTATTGATATTAATGAATTAATTATGGATTAAGTTTAATTAAATTGGATTTTCTATTCATACAGTTGGTTATGATGTTGAGATAAATTTGTCATTAACAATGCTAGGTTTAATATTTAATAAATCATTCTAATCTCTGACCATTTATCATCCCTTTCTTATCTGTAGATTTTTCATTTTTTATTTTGCTTAAAAATAAATAAAAAGTGGTAAGTTGAGTAAATGCAAAAGTTAATAATCATATATTGGAAAATTTAGGGGTCATTTGGTACGTGTGTAGCAAGGAGATCTGATATAATACATATCATGTTCAGTGATTATTATTATTTTCTTCACCAGGCAAGCATCATGTTCGATCATGACTCCGACTTCGAACTACTTTAGTCCTCTCATGGGCGCGTAACTTTATTTCTTAACCAAGTCAACTAGACAAGCGTCATGGTCAATCATGACTCCGACCCCGACCATCCTAGCCCTCTCATGGGTCTTGTCATAGGCAGGATGTTGACATTATCCAACAAACTCCCTGCCTAATGCATCATGTTGCTCTCGGAAATTGAACCCATAACCTTGACTTTGACACCACTTGTTAGGATCAAGTGCTTCATTTCTTAGCTAAGTTCACCACGCAAGCGGCATGTTCGATCATGACTTCGACCCGAACAGAGCAACCCAAGCCTCTCCTGGGCCTTGTTGTAGACAAAACGTTGGCATTACCCAACATTATTGTATGAAATTTCGTAGAATTATTATTTTCTCAACTGACTTATGACTAATAATTGTTGACTATAACGTAGAAAAATATTGACATGCTTTTGACTTGTAGCTTTTAAAACAACATTTGGAAAATGTAATTTTAGAGTAAAGTTTACGCTAATTTACGTTACTGTACGAGCAAAGCAGGATATTATAGGAATTGATAGGAAGTTGTAGAAAATTTGACAAAGAAACTTCAAAAGTACATGCATCTAGAGTTTAGACAAGTCCTATGTAAGAAAATTAAAATATTGTAACTTCACAACAGGAGTGGGCATTCGGTTCTTCAGCTTGATTTTATATTAGTAAATTTTGATTTGATTTTTGATTTTTAAAAAAGTATGTATCATATACCAAATCGAACTAACTCAATTCGATTCGATTTTGTTCGGTGTTTTTAAAATATTTTTTTCGGTGCAAACTAATTAAAAATAAAATGAGAATAAAATTAAAGTATAAGATACTTAAAAACATAAAATCATGTTAAGTGATAATATGCCCCCATTGAACACTTATTGTGGTTAAAAAGACTATATTTATCTTTATCAGCTGGAACTTGTGTCTCCAATTATTATTTGAGAAAAACAAGCACGAAGACAAATTTATTTATGACACAAATCGATAAAAATATATTTGAATTTCTCTTGGAAAATAATATTTCAAGTTAACTATATGAATTACAAATTTATTGTTACTTTGACTTGTTTCATGAATGATTACTAATTAATTTATATATATATATATATATATATTTTCAATTTTTTAAATAAAAGTTTTGTTCTTTGACGTACCGAAGTTTCGAGACCCCTACACTAAATATCAAACCGAAGAATCGAACATTTGAAAAAGAACACCTACACACCGAACTAAAAAATCAAAGAACAGAAACCAAAGAACCGAATTAATTCGATTCGATTTGAATTTTTAATTTTTCGACATTTATGCCCACCCCTAACTTAATCAACATGACAACAAGCTAATTTTCAACACATCATTGATTATTCTGTTTTAAAATTAATTGGAACCAAATCAAAAACCATTTTGAACGTACTACAAAATCAGACTTTTATATACCAATCATTTTCTATAATAATATTTTACTATCAAAATTAAATTTTCTATGGAATCAATCTCTCATGTTAATACGTTAAGATATATTATATGTTACTTTATAACACCATTTGCTATAACAATCAAAAAAAATATCAAGACAAACAATATTATTATTACGAGGTTTGACTATAGAATACAATACGTCTAACATCATCTTTGGCCCAAAGATTACCTTAATACTTATCTTTCCAAGTGTAAAGGACACATTGTCATCTAGTACACCTGCTATTTGATAAAATCGAGCCAAATAAAATGATTTTTATTAATCAAATATCTTTATTTTTAGAACTCGAACTTTAAAAAAAGTCCTTTCTCCCTCAAAATTTCATATTCAGTCAAATATAGTTTGACATTGGAGTACTAAATAAACAAGTACTGCTTATCTCCATTATATTACTCTTTATCATTGGTAAATTGAATTCCTTTACTAAATAAATTATATGAACTTTGACCAATATTTTAAGATGTATTTTTTTTATCATATTAATATGAGAAAGATTACAACTAATAACATTTTTTGTATAATTTTCAAGCATCTAAATTTTAGATTTTAAATATTAAATTTAATTATTTCAATTTAGCTTTGAAATTTAAATAAGTTGATCTCGAAAAACGAAACAGTAACAAGTAAAAAATAAACAGAGGGAGTAATCATTTTATGGTTCATAATGAGTTTCCTCTCACATTCATAATATCCAAAGACTTTTCTTACCTAAATACTTGTCAAAATTCATGTATTCTTTAAAGTTTGAAACTTCAAATTTCTATTCCTCAAAAATATCCCAACTTGTAGCCATCATATATATATCTATATAAACTCTAAATACTTTTCCCACAAATAAATTAACAAAAATACTCCTAAGTCCTAACTCAATCACCATGAAAGAAATAGTTTTCATTCCTTTAGCAGCATTAGGCCACCTTGTATCAGCCATTGAATTTGCAAAACAAATTCTCAAAAGAGATGAAAATATTTCCATCTCTGTTCTTATAATAAAATTTCCTTTAGACTATGGTATACAAAATTTCACTCAATCACTCACTTCTCAACCTCGTTTGAAATTCATCGATATCTCCCTAGACGAAAAAACGTCTTCTGGATTCCTCAATAACCACGAGACGTTCCTCTATGATTTCATCGATGCTCATAAATCATTCGTACGTGAATATGTTGACAACGTTTGTAAAACAAGTTCGTGTTGTGGTTTTGTTCTTGACATGTTTTGTACGTCAATGATTGACATAGCTAACGAATTTAATGTCTCGAGTTACATTTACTTCGCGTCAAATGCTGCTTTTCTTGGCTCATGTCTTCATTTTGAAACCTTAAGAAATGATCAAAATTTAGACACGTCCAAGTACATGATCAACTCTAATAATGAGGCATTATCGATCCCAAGTTTTAAAAGTCTTTGTCCTGCTAATGTTTTGCCTAAGATTTTGTTAGATTCAAGACTCGCCTCAACGTTGCTTTTTGATGGAATTCGTAGATTTAAAGAGACTAAAGGGATTATTGTTAACAGTTTTTTCGAGCTTGAATCGTTTTCTCTTCAGGCTCTTTCGGATTCTGAGATGGTTCCAAAAATTTATCCGGTTGGTCCAGTGGTTAGTTTTGAAAGAAGTGGTCATTTTCGAAATAATCCATTGGAGATTGAAAGTACTATTAAGTGGTTAGATGATCAAGAGGATTCCTCTGTAGTGTTTTTGTGTTTTGGTAGTATGGGAAGTTTTGAAGCAAAACAGATTACAGAAATAGCAACTGCACTGGAGCATTGTGGTCACAGGTACTATTAGTTGTTATTTTCTAAACACCCCCGCAACTCCACCCCTTTCAAGTTGTTTGTCTGGTTTATAGATTTAGCACGGAGTTTAAGAAAATATTTTTTTTTGAGTTTTTGTAAATATTAACCAAATGTTTCATGTTTGAGCCTCTCATGATTTACAACTTGCAAATATCGATATTTTTGAAAAGTTCAAACAATAAATATCTTCATACCTCAAAAACCTTTGCCCAATTCTATTTTGTTATTTTCCTAACAGGTTCTTGTGGTCTCTAAGAAAATCTCCACCAAAGGGAAAAGTAGATATACCAACAAATTACAACAACCATGAAGAAGTGTTGCCAGAAGGATTCTTGGAGAGAACAAAAGGATTTGGAAAAGTAATAGGATGGGCTCCACAAGTGACAATTTTATCCCATCCATCAATCGGAGGATTTGTATCGCATTGTGGATGGAATTCAATACTAGAAAGTGTATATTTTGGTGTGCCAATTGCAACTTGGCCACTCTATGCTGAACAACAAATGAATGCATTTTTGTTGGTGAAAGAATTAGGACTTGGTGTGGAGATAAAAATGGATTATTTTGTTGATTTTGAGGGGAAAAATACTCAAGTTGATGTAGTGAGTGCTCAAGAAATTGAAAGTGGTTTAGTAAAGTTGATGGAGAAAAGTGAAGAGAATAAAGTGAGGGAAAAAGTGAAGGAAATGAAGGAGAAGAGTAGAGTAGCTATGGAGGAAGGAGGATCATCTTATAGCTCTCTTGGACTTCTAATTAAGGATGTATTCACAAATATTTAAATTTTTATAATATGATGAAGAATAGAACCCATTGTGGGGTGCAACCAGGGAACAACTATCAACTAGTTTGAAAAGTTCTTCCATTTAGTAATGAAAGTCATCCGTTGTCACTTTCGTTGGGTATGATAGAGAGGCTTGAGAAGGTGAACAATCCTTCAGTGAAGACCTAAGGAGAGGTTGAATGAAAGGATATGGTATTTGAGGTGATATGTAGTATTATGGTTATTTTAAATATTTCTTCGATGTTTGCATCATACTTTTTTATTTTGTATTTCTTCAAACTTGAGTTGAAGTCTATTGGAAATAATCTCCTTACTTACTGTTCTCACAAAGATAAAGACAAAATCTGCGTACAATCTCACTTTCTCAGATCTCACTTATGAGACTATTCTTAATACTTACATATTATTGTTGTAGTCGATTCAAATAAGACTAAAGAGCACACAGTGTTTATATTTAACTAAATTATTGACTTTAAGAATCAACAAATTAAAGTGAATATACACGCACGTCACCTCTAGTAGTATAGATTAAGTATTAAAAAATGAATATGCATAACATGTACATACTTCGTACATTTATTGACCTAATAAAACACTTGATACAAATAACTTTTTATCATATTATGTATTATAATACTCAGTGGAGGAGCTGCTCTTTGGCCAGGAGTTCATCCAAACCCTCTTTGACAGAAAATTATACTATTTATACGTAGTTAAAATTACTTTTTATTTATACTGTATATAGTAGATGATGAACCCCTTTTGCTAGTTTGTGCGTTTTCTTTTTCAAATTTTGAACCTCCTTGATTGAAATTCTAGCTCCGCCAGTGATAATACTCCTATCAAATTCAGAATTTTCGGTTTTGAGTATCATTTAAAAAGACCAAAAAAAAAAAAATTATTATAAATTTATGTCCAAAATAAAAAAATAAATAAAGAAGTTGCCTTCAAATGGTGTACTTCTTTTCAATTTTAATTCCAAATATTCTTTTTTTTCAACTAACTCTAACCAAATAGTTCAAACACCTACTAGTCAAACTTCAGTCAACACATTCTCTAAGCTCACTGTTCAGACGGAGATTTGCAGGAGAAAATGGCAACGCCGGCGAGTGTTCCGAGGGTCAAATTAGGCTCACAAGGCCTAGAAGTTTCTAGAATCGGGCTGGGCTGTAGGGGCATGTCTCCCAATCACGGCCCGCCCAAGCCCGAGCCCGAAATGATCAAGCTCATTCGACACGCCATTGATCGCGGCGTCACGTTCCTCGACACCTCCGATCAATATGGACCTCACGTCAATGAACTTCTCATCGGCAAGGTAAAATAAAATGTAACAATTACTGCTTCAATATGTTGTACCTCCTACTTTAACGTGTTGTACCTTGCTGCGTTCCCTGCTGTAATTATTTTTTCTGTCCCAATTTATATCAAAGGGTTCGGAGTATGAGGTCAAAACTTAATTTTCACTGTAAATTCGGGTATAAATTCTTCAAAAAAATTTAAACAAAAAATTGTGTGTATGAAAATGACTGCAAGTTAATATAGCTAATGATTCCATAAATATACAGCATTTTCTGGAATTTAACAACATTTTCTGGAATCTGACATTTTATCCAATTTAAATTTATAATTAGTTTGTATCTTATCAAGTTACTTAAATGAAGTTTCCAATAGCATATACATTGATAGGGGTTGTTGAATACGTGCATTCTAAATTGATTCGTTTAGGCAATCAAAGGAATGAGAGAAAAAGTACAAATAGCTTCCAAGTTTGGCATAAGTTTCAAAGAAGGGAAAATGGACATTTGTGGTGAACCAGAGTATGTAAGAGCTTGTTGTGAAGCTAGTTTGAAGCGACTAGACATCGACTACATCGATCTTTATTATGTTCATCGAATTGATACCCGAGTGCCTGTTGAAATCACGGTTTGAGATCTCACTTTCAGTTTTTTTTATTCGTTTATTATATTTCAGGATTTCTTGCAAATTTTGTTGTTGTATTGTTCTGTTACTATCTGTTGTTTACTTGCTTTTGTACTTCCGTTACTTCTTTTTCTGGAATGCTTTGGACTATTTTCCTTGAGCCAAGGGTCTATATGTAACAATCTCTCTACCTTTGAGTTAAGAGTACGGCCTGCATACACTTTACCCTCCCTAGATACCACTTTGTGGGACTACACTAGGTATGTTGTTGATTTCTAGTACATAGTTGAATTGTGTGGTTTGTGTAAAGAGATAACAGCAACCAGTTAAAGCACTTGGATGCAAGCAGATTTCACTTGGATTTAGCTTGGCTAGAAACCACAAAAATCTTCTAGTCTTTTAAGAAAAAGAAGTGATTTGAGTGAATTGTGTGGGCAATGGTCCCGAGCTATTTTACTTGCATGCACTTTTTATATTGCAAAACTGACATGTTCATGACGATCTTCTGATGCACTATATTTCTCGGACTCTTCAAAAGTATCGACAGAGACAGGTGCGTGTTGGATCCTCCAAAGGCAGTATTTTGGGAGAGTCAGAGATGGAATAATGTTCTACTGACAGTACAGAAAAAGCAGTGTATAAAAAGGTTGAAGTGAATCTTATGCTATGTGTTCATCTCAAATTCTCGGAGGATAGGCCAATGCCTTGAAATTTTTATGATGATAAAGTTTACTTAGTGGAAGAAGGAATCCTCACACAAGGTAGAGGTTCCATACAAGACACTACAACAAAAAAAGAAACACTCATCTATGCTTACTGTTATTTCGTACTAGCTCCAACTGCAAGTTTCCTTCCAAAACACGGATTTTGACCTCCTTTCTAATGGAATTCAACCACAAATCTTTCTTTATCACAAACAAAGGTTACCTGAGACTTGTATATATGGAAATCATTGTGGGGATCAGGATTCTAAAAAAGGTTGAGTTTTTTTGTAAAGCGCTCAGTATGAGATTATTTGACAATATATTGACATTTTACGAAGAAGAATATGCATCATTTTTAGCTACTACTATCATTTTTGAAAGCATCACTGAGACAAAATTAATCATCTTCTATTCTAAACAAGTTATATAAAAGAGATAAAAGGACTGGTGGATGAAAGAGTATTAATAAAGATGATACTTCAGTCAAATAGAAGAATCAACATTTTGACAATGGAGTATCTCGAGGGATTATGCAACAATATAATTAGGCATTTTGTTTATTGTGCTTATTATTTTATGTTTTTGTTATGATATTGTGTGGCATAGTGTGTAGATGGGAGAACTGAAGAAACTGGTTGAAGAGGGTAAAATGAAATATATAGGTTTATCCGAGGCTTGTGCAGTAACAATCAGAAGGGCACACACAGTGCATCCAATAACAGCTATTCAGATGGAATGGTCTTTGTGGACCAGAGATCTAGAGGAAGAAATAGTTCCTACTTGCAGGTAATGTGTCTCTTAGAGTTCATTCTTTATGATAATATCAAGGTTCTTCTGAGTAAATGCCTTTTCCAGAGAATTAGGAATTGGAATTGTTCCATATAGTCCTCTTGGACGAGGATTCTTCTCAGCAGGTCCAGAGTTGATTGAGAGCTTGGCCGAGGGTGACTTCCGCAAGGTTGGTCTACTTAATTGCACTGTCTTCTATCTTGAGTAATTTTCATTTGCATTTAGCCATTTACCTTAGCTGCATATCAGTTTCCTTTAAACCAAAATTCTGTAACATGTGTCATTGGCTTTTTGTGAAACTCTCCAAGCCACTCCTTGTAGAGCTCAACGTTAGCATCAACTTTGTGACTTTCCTTGCATTAACGTTTATGAATGACTTTCCTATTCTTAATCAAAGCTTTGCTGAGCTAATCTACCAGTACTGATCTTGATGAGATTCATTCAGCATTGATGAATTAAGGTTATGCAACACATGCTTTCTCTGTTCAAAAATGAATAAGTCGATCTCAATACCAGGTCAATGAGTCTTAACTTCTAGTGTAAATTTGGACATCGAAAAAGGAAACTCTTTTATATAAATTGACATGCTTAGAGAGTACAAAAAAGGTACTCCCATCCCTCAAAGAATAGCGGGTCTCAGTGACATGGTCAATGCATCCAAATTTGTGTGAATATGGACATTAGTTCTTAAATTTTTTGGTATTTCTAAATTATAGAAACTTTACTAGAAATTACAATAGTTATAACTAGAAAGATACAAAAGTAGAGTTGTTTAAATGAAGTTGTAACTCTATCCATCAAGGTGTGGACAGATAGGAAGAAATCGCTTAGTGTTTGATTTGAACTTAAACTTCATTGTTCTTAATCCAGTTTGCCAACTTATCCTAATTGCTCAAAATCTCTTCTGATATAGCATGCTATAATTAACGAACAAAACAAATACCTATGGTTGATATGGCTGATCTATGCTGCTTTTATCATTTGTTTGTTCTAGAATATTCCAAGGTTCAAGCCTGAAAATTTTGAGCACAACAAGCAAATATTTGAGCAAGTCAAGGAAATAGCATCAAGAAAAGGATGTTCCACGTCACAACTTGCATTGGCTTGGGTTCTTCACAAAGGAGATGACATATGCCCCATACCCGGTACCACCAAGATTGACAACCTCAACGAAAATATTGAAGCCATATCTGTAAAACTGACAGCTGATGAGATGATAAAGTTAGAGTCTTGTGCTGCTGAAGATATGGTCAAAGGTGAAAGACACGCATTCATGTGGGCGACTTGGATAAATTCAGAGACTCCACCATTGTCTTCCTGGAAATCTAAATAAGGGATACCATCTTGTCTTTCTTTGGAAGAAGCCCATTAAAGCTTGAGTCTAACTCGAAGTAAAGGCTGAATCCAGGCCAATGGCAGTTGAACTGTTCTTTATCGCAGGTGCAATAGCTCACTAGGATTTCCAAATCTACAATGTTCTGGACAAATATCTGCTCACATTGTGCAAGTCGCACAACGTATTTTGCTAATAGTCTGGAGTTTTTTTGCTATTGCACAACTTTATAACCAGGTCTTCCTTGTATTTGTGATGAAAAGTTATTGTTATCCCCTTTGATCTTTTACCCTTCCACACGGGAATCCTGATTTGTTATGGCCAACTTATGTCTTGGACATGCTAATTTATACCACTATGCTCACAAGCAGAATTTTAGCTTGAGTCTTACGAGATATCTGCCCCAGTTGACTGTATACCAATCCATGGATAAGTAGTCTTGTGTCATAGAGGTAACATTATCACTTCATCATACAATAGACATAATGAGGGGAAAAATGAATGGAGAATTGTTGCAAGGACAAAACATATAATGGACTCATTTAGTCAAAAATTAATACTTTAGTGTAAGAATTGACACGAACATAACTTCAGGAACTTAACTGTCACTTCCATAAGAATTTGTGAACTTGTAATGCAATTTAATTTCCCGTCGAACTCTTTTTTCTTGTTATATACACCACACAAGTTGTAAGAGCTCAGAATTTCAGAGTTCAGACTCCGGAGAAAATGGAAGAAACGACGCCGTTAGATGTACCGAGGATAAAGCTAGGTTCACAAGGATTAGAAGTTTCCAGGATCGGGCTGGGCTGTATGAGTATGTCCGGCAACTACGGCCCGCCCAAGCCCGAGCCCGAAATGATCAAGCTACTTCATCACGCCATTGATACTGGAGTGACCTTCCTCGATACTTCTGATGTCTATGGACCTCTTATCAATGAAATCCTCATTGGCAAGGTGAAGGTCCTTTTTTTTTTAAAAATTAGTGATTGCAATTGCTGCCTGAATTAGTTGTGCTTCATGCTTAATTTGGTGTACCTTTCTGATACTGTAGTGTTTTAATTGTTCAATGAGCAAAAATGGAAGTTTGTGATAAATCCTATGAGTTTTCCGGTTTAATTGGGGTAAAAGTAGATACCTTTAGTTTTTTTTTAATGTTTAAATGAAGTCTATTTAATGAACCCCAGTCCCAGTACATTTCCAACTCCAAAACCATGAGGTTTTAGGTTCAAATTGCACTAGAGGAAAAAGTTAGGTGATATCTTCCGATTTATTGAAGTCTTGGAGGACAAAGTTGTGGGCACCTGTGCTAGTGGGGGGTTGTAGGTACCCTTTGGAATAGCTCAAGTATCCTTTTGGAATAGCTCAGTTACCCTTTGAATAGCTCAGGCACCCTTTGGAATAGCTGAGGAATGGGCAAGCTAGCTGGGACACTGCGGTTGTTAAAATAACAGTATGGAATTTTTGTATCTAAATAAGGAGTATTTTCCTTTCTAGATTTGATTTCAAGATAAGTAGTTCTAGATTTTTCTTGACTTTAGAGTCTGTAAAATATATTCTTTTCTGCAATCTTGTATATGTCAGAAATTAGTCATCAAAGCATGAAAAAGATTTTAATAATATATTATCTTTGGTTATTTACTTGTAGGTTGCTCTTCCTGCACTTGCTTGTTGAAAGTTGTCAACTTTTCCAATGTTATCATATGGGTTAGAATTGTTTATGCTTAATGTGAATTCAAGATGTACTTTTTCATCTGATACCATGGCTGCTAACACTATAAAGTAGAGCATCATATGTTCATTTCGTCTGTTGGAATCTTATATTTTGACACTAACCTAGTCGCCCTCAATTTTTAAAGTTAGTCCTGTGTGTATAAAAATTGAGAAAGCTTGTCAGATTCTGTTTGTGCTTAAATCACCTAACTGAGTATATATAAGATGCACCATCTAGATGTGATTAAGGAATGATTTTTTGCTGATAATGTGGATTAATGGATGAAATTTGATTTCTCAAAATTTCTTTATCAAAATAAATAAATAAATTTGATTTCTCAAAATTTGTTTGGTTAATTTTATTGTAAAGTCGTTCCAAACCCTGTTCTTCTCTATACTTGATTTACGTAAAACTTGGAGTATCTTGAACTGATAAATCTTCCAGAGACTTGAAACTATGTCCCCATAAATCTATTAGTTACATTTTCTACCTGAGTTTTATAGGTATGTAATATGTTCGTGTTAAACTGATTTTATGTAGGCTATTAAAGGGATGAGAGAGAAAGTACAAATAGCTACCAAGTTTGGTATACGTTTCGAAGATGGAAACAGGGGCATTTGTGGTGAACCTGCATATGTAAGGGCTTGTTGTGAGGCCAGCTTGAAGAGACTGGATATTGACTGCATTGATCTATATTATGTTCATCGCATCGATACTCAGTTGCCAATTGAAGTCACGGTGTGACATCTTTGCTCCAAAGTTTTATTTTTGTAGTGTACTTCATTACTTTTTAAGTTTTAAGAAGTAGTTGCGTTAATATGATTTGGGTGTCTAATCAGGTAAATCCTATTTCATTGATTGTAGCCTATAGAGTCAATTTTTCCGAAGTTTGCCATCCAAAAGTACGACTTGTACTTGGTTTGATTGGTATATCGGTCCATCTTTTATACGACACACCTTGTTAAGTCTATGCTACTCTTTAATTTTTGCTTCTCTTTGTTTTACGATTTTTTTGATGTGTCATATTACGAACTCCTTCAATTTATGATAAACACTTCCATTATAAGTTATTTCTGAAATACTTGGAAATGAATTTCAAGACAACAGGTTGTCCCAACATTTGTGAAGTTTCATGCCTAGTTAATTAAGTGACGTCGTTTCGTAAAATAGTTTCTTGCAATTAGGTTAGTTTCTTGTCAATCAGATCCTGTTATTCATGCAATTATCTGAAGATAGTACAATATTATCTATGTGACACACAACTGCGGAATCTGCATTACCATTACTATATTTACCAAATTGTGACATATATGCTCTTATACGGTTTGCGTACTTTTCTAAGATGGGAGAACTGAAGAAACTCGTGGAAGAGGGTAAAATCAAATATATAGGTCTATCAGAGGCTTGTGCATCCACAATCAGAAGGGCCCATGCTGTTCATCCAATAACAGCTGTTCAGATGGAATGGTCTTTGTGGACTAGAGATCTAGAGGAAGAAGTAGTTCCTACTTGCAGGTGACACATCTCTTAGGTTAACACCTTTGCTTGAATTACTAGCAAACAAGTATTCGGTCTGATACTTGTCATTTACAGAGAACTTGGCATAGGGATTGTCCCCTATAGTCCTCTTGGACGAGGATTCTTCTCAGCAGGGGCAAAGTTGATTGAAAGCTTGCCTGATGGTGACTTTCGCAAGGTTAGACCACATAAATCAAAACTGTTGACTGCTTTTGTGTTTTCTGTTTTGTAGATATATAAGCTAAACATTTGCAGCGAGCATCAACTTGATGTTTTAGTTGCATTTGAATTTAGTATCTTGTTATCTCTTTGTGCATTGATGTTTTACAGAGATTCTCAAAATTCTAAGGTAAAGCCTTTGCCACGTCATGCTCATAAAATGCCTTTTCCTCAGCTATGGTGATAGATGATCATGTGTTGTGCTGGATACATACAATGCAGAATAATAGGAAAATTTTCAAGGACATTTTTATTGACAGTTTCTCTAGGAATAGCTTAATGAAATAGTAGGTTTATGGACATGCACAGTCTTTAAATCAAACTGCCCGACACTAACTAAGCATGGAATGATCTGGTTTTACCAAGCATGCAGCAATTTGACCAACTGTTAAGATGGATATGAAATTATATAATATAAAATAAAATTAATAATGATCCGTATTGCTAGAAGTGCAAGTAGCATTGAGGATGAAATGGGAGAAGTGCACTTGAGACCAGTTTGTAGGTGTGAAACTGTGGCAAGTGCATGTGTTGAAAAGGAGACGAGGTAAAAATCTCGAAATGTTTACAAATTTCTAAGGAGAAATGCATACTTAGCAAAAAATATGGCACATTGGAAGAAAAAAGAACCATATATATCTAGCAGTGGAGAATAGGATTTAGTCTTCTTTTAAGAACTTCAAATATTGTTATTATTATTGTTAATATTTATATATATTTAACTTATTTTTATCTAGTATGATGATTACGTAGTTGAACTTAAGTGGAGAAAACAACATTTCATATAGTCGATTCCAACTTATTTGCGATTGAGGCATAGTTAAATTCTCTTAAACTTCCAACTCGCCTTTCCGTTGAACATTTCTTGAGATGCATCTGGTGACTGATTTAATGCACAATCTATCAAGATAAACATTTTGGCACAACCACCCATTTTTGCTCCCTGATATATATAGCTAGTTTAATGGTTGCATCAATGAATCTTTCTATTTCAAATGCAACAAGCCAACAATGATTTATTAATTTGCTGTTTTTCTTTGTAGATTTTTCCTAGGTTCAAGCCGGAGAATTTTGAGCATAACAAGCAAGTATTTGAGAAAATCAATCTAATGGCTGCAAAGAAAGGATGTACCCCTTCACAATTAGCATTGGCTTGGGTTCTTCACCAAGGAGATGATGTATGCCCTATACCAGGCACTACGAAGATCGCAAACTTCAACGAAAACTTAGGAGCCTTATCCGTAAAATTGTCAGCAGAAGACATGAAAGAAATCGAATCGTATACCTCTGGTGATGTTGTCAAAGGTGAGAGGCATGTATACATGTCATCAACTTGGATAACTTCAGAGACTCCACCCTTGTCCTCCCTGGAAAGTTGAGTAGGGGTTTGACAAGTGATTTCTATTTGGCTACCTATGATGCCGAAGATATTATTGCACCCGTGGCAGATCCACCAAAAATGCACTATGGGAAATCCAATATACACTCGGCGACATTATGAATAGTTTGAATAACATAGATGGCCTTTGTACATGTACTCATACTTATTTATGAAGTGAGACGTATGTTATGGATTGTTCCTAAGCTATCAAAACTTTTGAATCTACCTTTAAATGAGCTTTCATACAGGAATACTCATCTTTCAATTCACCTTAGTATTCTATTGTTGTGATTCCAGGCACATACTTGACTCACAGCTGCCAGAGATGACCCCTAATATTTCTGTATAAAACATATTGTTATCAAGTTAAATGCAGGTAGGTACACAAAAACAGCACATAGTTTGTTTCTCCTTACTTGGATAATGAGGTCAATACGGTCGTTTCCTTCATTCTCTTCAACATCATCCTTAATTTTTGCAGCTGAAGCGTTCAGAGGTTCGTTCTCACACCTAATCAACTTAATCTGTTTCAATGTTGGAATATCTGCAAAGCTAAGGGGGATCTCCTCGAGCTTGTAACACCCTCTTATAACAAGTGTTTCAAGTAAGGGAAACGATTCCTCCGAGGCATCCCACCTTGAGATATCTAACCTCACCAGTTTCAACAACTTCAGTTTATGGAAGGTAATATCTCCAAGGCACCACTCTTTTGACTCAATAAAATCTGGATTTTGTAGTTGGAGATACTCCAGGTTTGGTAGTCCTGCAATGAAGGGAATCGTGCTTTGTATAGGAATTGTTCTCAGTACCATCTTCTTTAAACTCGAAAGCAATTGTAACCCAGATAGAACTATGGGACTATAAAAGGAAAGGCAAAGTGTTTGAAGCTGGGTAAGTCTCTCCCATTTCAGACAAATTTTTGGAGAACCATAAATGGACATGTCAAGCTCTTGAAGATTAGGACACTTGTGTAATAACACATCCACCCTAACCCTATCAGCATTGAAAATTACAACTCTCTTTAATTTCCTCAAATTTTCCAACTTAGGGGATTCTTCTAAGATACCCTGCTTATCAAATTCAGCATTATCAATCTCAACATGCCTTAATTTTCCCATTTTCCAAAAACTTGCTGGTAACGCCTTACTTTTGGTTTTACCCTTCACAATTATAGTTTCAAGATGCAGCAGATGTGATTCTGGATGAAAATGGAATTTACCTGTGAGAACTGCGAGGTACTTCAGGTGAATTAGTGGTTTCAATGTAACTGACGACAATGCTCTCACACCACAAGAACTCACATCCAAGACCTTAAGAAGTCTCACTTCACTAACCTGATGGAGGGGATGCAAATGATAAGATTCTCCTTCATTTGTCGTTATCAGTGACCTCAAGTGTTGGTGGAAAGGCTTCCGTGTTTTGGATCCCAGTGATGCAAACTTGGAAAGCTCTTCACTGAAACTGAACCTCACTCGACTTCCCTTCCAATCCAAAGGTTGAAATTCGCCCTTCATTGCCAGCATAAACTCTTCTTCTCTACTCTTCTCCAAGCAAAAGTGAAGCACTACATCATGAACCTGACAGTACTTGACCTTACCATTATATTCTCTCTTTGAAATCATTACCACGTTACTGCTAATGAGCTCGGTCAAGTAACCTTCAGCTGTCTCTTCTATTAATCTCCCAGATTCAATGTTCTGCACAAAGTCTTCTGCTATCCATAAACTTATCAATTTAGACACTAGAATTCTTGCATCCTCCGGAAACATCCCCATATAAAGAAGGCAAGGCTTTAAATAATCGGGCAAGTTGTTGTAACTTAACTGCATAGTTGAAAGACTATATCCTTCAGACTCACCAAGATAGGAAAGCAGAGAATTTTTAACCTCATCCCACCAAGAGACTTCCATTTTTTTCTTTTTGATAATACCAGCTACCAAAATAATCACAAGAGGTAGTCCTTTGCATCTTTCTGCAACTGCTCGACTCACATTTTGTAGTTCAGGCGGGCAACCTTCCTGTTGAAACACCTTTTTCTGCAACAACTTTAGACTCTCATTGGGTTTTAGGAATGGAAGATAATAAGGATCAGTATGGTGCTTGGCTTGCTTAGCGACTTCCTCAAGTCTAGTTGTTACGACTATTCTGCTTCTGTTTCCAACATCTGGAAAACAAAGCCTTAAGTCATCCCATACCATACCATCCCACATATCATCCAAAACAATGATATATCTCTTTCCCATTAATTTTTTCTTCAACATTTCAGCAAGGATGTCATCCTTATCTCCCTTGGAACCAGTAACTTGACTGAAAATATCTTGTAATAGCTCTATCCGGTTATATGTTTGAGAAATGATGCACCATGCTCTAACATCAAAATGAGAAACAATGATGTTATTATTATACAACTTTTTAGCACAAGTTGTTTTACCTTTCCCCCCCATCCCAACAATAGGGATGACATCTAGCTCACTTGTCCCTCGTGTCAGATGCTGAATCAATATTTTTGTGTCGTCCTCAAAACCAACAATCTCTTCATCGTTTATAAGATTGCTATGTTGAGGTGGCAGATGTTTACATGGCTCAACTACAAGGAATGGCCTCAGAGCAAGGTTCACTGACCGCATCTTTGTCACCTCTACATTAATATGATTGATCTCTTCTATGATTGCAGGAAGTGAGCAAAAAGAATGCCAAAGAGCATTAGATTTAGCAAGAATAGAGTCGATGGATGCTTCAGCTTCATATGCCAAATTGACAGCACGCCTCTGAAGATCTTTAAGAATTTCATCATGTTTATTCTGCACCTTTGCGACATCTCTGAAAACAGATGTTAGAGATGAAAGCTCTTTCTCTAAAATACCAATATGGGGCTTCATCAGGAAATCTAAACTTGATTCAGATTTTAACATCTCATTCAATTTCCTTAGAAGAGAATCAAGAAAGCTCAATCCACCAACAGTGGGGAACTCATTAGATGGACTGTATTTTAAGGATTTGTACCTCTCCTCCACTTGTGCCTTTAGATCTTCAATTTTCTCCGATATTTGTATTGTGCCAAGACCAATCTTGCTAACGTCTTCTTTGATTGTAGATTCTGCAAGAAGCATTTGAATTACACATAGTATGTCGCCCACAAGATCTCCAATGTTTCCTAAGAATTCATTCAGCATCTTGCCATTAATAACATGATTTGGCACATCACCGAGAAAAACCAACAAGAACTCTATCGCCACATCAATGTTTCGAGCAGTAACATTAGTAGGAAATTTCTTAAGCTTTTCATTTCTAAGACACACCAGCAGATTACGGAGATGATATGAAAATCCTTTTGGTAATATCTTATCCTTGAAAGTTCTTGATTGAGTAAAGTTTGAAGCTTTTAGTTCACCAAGAAATATCTTTTGCATTTCCAGCTCCACTAGCACAACCAGGAAAAGTAGATAAGAAGGCTTTCTCGAGATATCATTGTCGTCCTCTTCTGAATCTGTTTCTTCTTTATCCTCTTCTGAATCTGTTTCCTTTTCATCCTCTTCTGAATCTGTTTCTTGTTCATCCTCTTTTGAATCTGTTTCTTCTTCATACCCTTCTGAATCTGTTTCTTCTTCATCCTCTTCTGAATCTGTTTCTTCTTCATCCTCTTCTATGTTCATCTTCTTTAGAATCTGTTTCTTCTTCATCCTCTTTTGTATCTGTTTCTTCTTCCTCCGCTTTTGTATCTGTTTCTTTTTCATTCCCAGAAATCCAAAAAGAAAAACATATCCGTCCAACATTGTCAGCCATGAACTGAATTCGGGTCCTTAGACCTTCCAGCTTCTCATGCTAGACACAACTATTTATCTCCGAGACATATAAGTATCTCAAAAATCTAATTTTTTTTTGAACAATTTTCAGTTGCTTTATAAATCGATTTGTCTCAAGGATTTTTTCATTTTTCAAAGAATGGTCACACGTATTCCCTTCCAGGCACATTAGTACATCATTTAGATTCTTGCCGAGGCAATCCATATATTCTGGCAAATAGGAATCTGTCAACTCATAATTGTACCTTATGATGGTATCACCTTCAATGAATTCTAGAAGCTGTGATTCTAGTCTTTCCAGATTAAGGTTACTTTTGCATTCATCTGAATTTCCATCCAAAACTGTGTGAAGCATTTCCACTATCAATTTGGCCTTCTCTTTGATTTTGACTAAGAAATCAGGCAAAAGAACAGGATACATGACAAAGGTTCTGAAAAATCTTAGGTGTATTTCAAGTGCCACAATTCTATCAATCTTGAAACTATTCAGATCAGCTCCACTCTTCATCCTTCTAAGGTGATCTAACACGCCGTCAATATCATTTTGAGTCATCTTCTGTAGATAAAGTAGAAAATTTCTGCACTTCACCAACTCCTGAAATATCAGATTCACTAAATAAGACGAAAATTTCTATTCATGTCTTTCAATATCTACAGTTAGAAGCTATGTGAATGATTATACATTTTCTATGCCATTTTGGTTATCGGAAATTTGACAAACTCTCTTGCTGGTTTCAAATATGTCGCAAATTTAGACAGTTGGGGCAAGTTTAAGTGTCTATTGTATTCTACCTTTCCTAATTCTTCTTTTCTGGTGTTCAACAAAACTGACATATTTTGCAGGCCATATAAGAAATTAAAACACAAGTGTTTCTCAGTGTTTCATACAAGACAATCATAAATGCACTACATTAGTATACATCAAAATCATATTCATGATATTTGTTTGAATTTCTAGTTCTAGAACCATACAGTTTATTGGTAAAAACTTATTCGCATTCAGCGTTTACATATACAAAATCATAACAAGGTAAAAGCAAATAGATTAATTCAGCTGTTATATCAATTTAAGAGCTTAGAGATTGAAAAATACCTGATACAGACAGCTCTAACAACAACAAAAAAGAGAGATTAATATGGAAGGATGAGGAAATGTTTGTGTTTTCTCACATTAGCATGCATATGATGGACTGGATCTAAATGCTATACCAAAAAGTCAATGCTTATATTATTTAATGAACAATTCTTGAGTTTTTAAATGGCAAAAACACCTATGTATAATCTCTGAATTATTGCATTACTATTTTATTAATGGTAGGTATACAGATAGCTGTGTATGAACTCTCACTCATTAATAAAATCAATACTCCCCCTCCGTTTCAAAATAATTAAAAAAACTAATTTTAGAATTTTTTGAATTCAATTTGTTAACAAAAAAAAAGATATATGTACGCCATTTTTTAAGATAACAAAGGTATATATAGGGGTGACTAAATTAAGCTCAACCTGTTGAAGATTAACCCGCATATTTATTAGCTTAACTTATCTCAATCCAACCCATTTAAAATTGGGTTTATATGCAACCTGTTAAAATATTTTTAAAGCACTTTTTTTTTTTTAATTTGATATGTTCTATATAGACATAATAAAGAAAAATATAATTAAGTATTGAAATATTGAAAAAGAACAAATTAATAAAATAAGTAAAACTTAGTAAAAATTGGGTCGAGTTGGGTATTGACCTGCTCTATAACCTGTTTTGACCCAAGCAAATTTGGATTGAATTGGGTCTTGACCTGTTTGTTGTCTTGACTCATTATAACATGCTCAAATTTGACTCAACTTGCTCAATTGTCACCCCTAGGTATATATGCACCATTTGTCAAACGACCCACTTTGTATTCGCTTTAAATCGCAAAGTTGTTGGGATATATTTGCCCTTTTGGAAAAAATTAAAGCCTTGTTTGTTGTGTTAAATTAATGACACAAATTCTGCTCTAGTCATTTATATCTTACAATTTTCTGTTCTTGATCATTAACAGCTTGTTCGGATGGTGTACATATCGTTTCATGATATATTATTTTGATAAATATAACATTTGATAGATTGTATCATTTTCGATTGTTTTATAATGACATATACACCAGCGCTTACGATACTTAAAAGAAAATAGAGTAAGGTATGGGGTAGAGTTAATTTTAAAAGGAGGTAGTTAAATGGAAAAATCAATAAAAAGAATGTATTGTAGCTATGTTACTAATGTGATAATATGGGAGGTTTCTTAGAATGATTTTGTTTTACCACCTTTGAATCTATTGCCAAATTAGCTTTTGTATTTGGGATTTATGAAATCTCATCATTCACCATTGTTGGTCACTTCACAGCTTTCGTGAGACGAGAACATGGAGGAATAGAGGATTGATCTACAATCAACTAAGAGCTTATTGCTCTGATACCATGTTAACTTGCGAGATTTGAGGACACAACAATGTCGTATGAAGAAGAGAGACTAAATCAATGAGATTGTATCTATAACATCAAGTAAAAGTTTACTTTGAAAAACATCATAAAAGTGCTTCTTGAATAAGTGAATAAGGTTGATACTCAAAACACCTATTTACAAAATTTTAGATAGACAAAAAGAGCTGAAATAAACACAATTGCTTGAACTTGGTTCTTCAGAACATAAAGCATACATCAAGGACACTTTCAAATGTTTAAATCATAGCTTCAATGTGGCAAGTACATTCCACACTGTTGTCGACTTCGCCACCAGTCATCACAACAATGACCTAATCAAGCATTAACCATGATCAGTTTTGACTCGTGAAACTACTACCAAAATTCTCAAAAAGAAAATGAAGAGGAAGAAATAGAAACCAAGAAACAAGAAACATTTGTTGTAAGAAATGGAATGAAACAAATTGCCAAACACATCCTCTTTAGTTTGAGATTGACATGGAGCAAATAAGCGAGAAAAAATAAGGAACAAGGAAAAACTGAAACAATACCACTGTTGCTTGACTCACAGCTCCACTGATCATACCTCTTGTAGCTGTATAAAACATATTGTTATCAAATTAGATGCACATAGATACTCAAAAACAGCACATAAGATTTTGTTTCTACTTACTTTGATAATGAGGTTGATACGGTCGCATCCTTCAATATCTTTGACTTCTTCCTTAATTCTCACAGCTGAAGCCTCCAGAGATTTATTCTTGCACTCAATCAACTTAATCTGCTTCAGTGTTGGAATATCAGCAAAGCTAAGGGGGATCTCCTCTAGGTCCTCACATCTTATTATAACGAGTGCTTCAAGCAGGGGAAAGGATTCCTCCGAGGCATCCCACTTTGAGATAATTAAGTCCACCAGTTTCAACAACTTCAGTTTATGGAATGTGATATCTCCGAGGCACCACTCTTCGGATGGATAACAGTACGGTTCATCTTGTAAACGGAGATACTCAAGGCTTGATAGTCCCGCAATGAAGGAAGTCATGCTTTCTTTATGGCTCCCAAATAGTACCAACTTCTTTAAATTTGAAGGCAACTGTAACCTGGATACAACTTTGGGACTCTCAAAGGAAAGGTGAAGTATTTGAAGCTGGGTAAGATTCTCCAATTTGAGACAAAAAGACTCTGCAGAATCGTCCCCAAAACTATCCTCAAAGTCGATGTGAAGTTTTTGAAGATTAGGACACCTCTGTAATAATACATCCAGCCTATCCGCTTCATCAATTGAGAATCTAACCTTCCCTAATATCCTTAAATTATCCAATTTAGAGGATCCTTCAACAATTCCTTGCTTATCAAATTCAGCTTCAATGATACTAACATACCTTAATTTTTCCATTTCCCAAAAAGTTGCTGGTAACAGCATATTACTATTATTATTCACAATTAACATTTCTATATGGGGAAGATGTGATTCTGGATGAAAATAGAATTTATCTGCGCAAACTGCAAGGTACTTCAGGTAATTTAGTGGTTTGAATGTAGCTGATGATAAATCAAACACATTATAGGAACTCAAATCCAAGACCTTAAGAAGTCGCAATTCACTAATCTGACGTAAGAAAAATCTATCAAAAGAATTTCTTTTACTTGTCATTATCAGCGACCTCAAGCATTGGTGGAAAGGCTTCTTTGTTTTGGAGCATGCCTCGTTATTGAAACTGAAACTCACTCGACTTTCCTTCCAATCTAAAGGATTTAACTTGCTAGCACGCCCCTTCACTGCGAGCATAAACTTTTCTTGTCTACTCTTCTCCAAGCAAAAATGAAGCACTACATCATGAACCTGACAGTATTTGACTTTTCCATTATATGCTCTCTTTAAAGCCATTACCAAATTACTGCTAATGAGATCCATCAAGTAACCTTCAGCTGCCTCTTCCATTACTGTCCCAGATTCAATGTTCTGCACGAATCCTTCCGCAATCCATAAACTTATCAATTTAGACACTGGAATTCTTGCGTCCTCTGCAAACATCCCCATATAAAGAAGGCAAGGCTTTAAACAATCGGGTAAGTTGTCAAAACTCAACTGCATAGTTGAAAGACTATATTCTTCAGATTCACGATCAAGATGGTCAAATAAAGCATCTTTCACCTCATGCCACCAAGATTCTTCCAGTTTCCTTTTTCTGATTATTCCAGCTACCAAGACAACCACTAGGGGCAGTCCTTTGCATTTTTCTACAACTGCTTGAATCACATCTTGTAGTTCAGGCGGGAAATAGTCCTTTTGAAACACTTTTTTCTGCAACAATTGGCAACTCTCTTCTGTTGTGAGGAATGGAAGATAATAAGGATCAGTATGGCACTTCACTTGCTCACCCACTTTCTCAAGTCGTGTTGTTATTACTATTCTGCTTCTATTTCCAACATCTTGAAAGCAACGCCTTAATTCATCCCATGCCATAGCATCCCACATATCATCCAATACAATGAGACATCTCTTTCTCATTAGGTTTTTCCTCAACTTGTCAGCAAGTTTGCCAACATCATCTTCCTTGTCCTTAGAACCGGTAACTTGACTGAATATCTCTTGTAATAGCTCTCTCTGGTTATACGTTTGGGAAATGATGCTCCATACTCGAACATCAAAGCGAGAAACAATGATGTCACTATCATACAACATTCTAGCAATTGTCGTTTTTCCTTGTCCCCCCATGCCTACAATTGGGACGACATCTAGCTCATTTGTACCACTAATCAGATACTGAATCATTTTTTCTGTAGCATTCCCAAAACCCACTATCTCCTCATCAGTCACTGGATTGCTATGTCGAGTTGGCAGATGTTTAGATGGCACAACCACATAGTGAGGCTTAACGGCAAGATCCACCGACCATATCTCAGTCACCTCTGCATTTATTTGCTGGATCTCTTTGAAGATAGCAGGAAGTGAGCAAAAGGTATGCAAAAAAGCATTATACTGAGCAAGAATAGAATCAATGGCTATCTCAGCTTCATAAGCTAAATTGATGGTACGCCTCTGAAGATTTTTAAGAATTTTATGTTCATGTTGCACCTTTGCGACATCTCTGAAAATCGATGATAAAGATGACAGCTCCTTCTCTAAAATGGATGTAAGAGCTGATATCTCTTTCTCCAAATTACCTAAAAGAGGTTTCAACAGGAAATCTAAACCAGATTTAGATTTCAACAACTCATTCAGTTTCCTTAAAAGAGAATCCAGAAAGCTCAACCCATCAAAGGGGGGGAACTGAGATGGAGTAAATTCTAAGGATTTGTAGTACGTCTCCACTTGTGCTTTCAGATCTTTAGTTTTCTCCCATATCTGTATCGAGCAAAGACTTATTTTGCTTGTGTCGTCTTTGTTTATAGAGCTAGCTAGAAAAAGCTTTTGAATTACATATAGAACATCCCCCGCTATAGCTCCAACCTTTTCCATAACCTCATTCAACCAGTTGTCATTACAAATATGATTTGACACATCAGCATCAAGGAAAACCAACAAGAAGTCTATTGTCACATCAATAGTTTGAGCAGAGATATTATTGGGAAAGTTCTCAAGCTTTTTATTTCTGAGATACACCAGCAAACTGTGGAGATGACGAGAAAATCCTTTTGGTAATTTCTCATCCTTGAAAGTTGTTGATTGAGTAAACTTTGGAGCTTTTAATTCACTGAGAAAAATCTTCTTCATTTCCAGTTCCACTAACACAATCAAAGATAACAGATAAGGAACTTTATTCATATATTCATGCTTATATGTGCCATCCTCATCATCAATATCAACAAAGGTAACTGAAATAGCAAGACAAAGCTGTCCCACATCATCAGCCATAAACTGAATTCGAGTCTCCAAACATTCCAGCTTCTCATGGTCGACGTAACCATTTATCTCTGTGGCATATAAGTATCTCAAAAATCTCATTTTGTCTTGAACAATTTTCAGTTGCTTTGTAAATTTGTTTATTGTATCATCATACCTAGCCCTTTCCGCTAACATCATCAGTACATCATTTAGATTTTTTACGAGGCAATCCATATATTCTGAAAGATCAAAAGCATTCAACTCAAAATTGCAACTTAAAATGGTATCACGCTCCAAGAATTCCAACAAATGTGATCCTAGCTTTTCCAGATGAAGGTCAGTTTTACATTCATCTGGAATCCCATCAAATATCCCCCGACGAAGAATTACCATAGTCGAAAAGGTCTTCTTTGTGAGTTCCTCTAAGGGATCCCGCAAAAGATCATGATGATACTTTATTAAGGTTCTAAAAACTCTTAGCACCATTTCAAGTTTCTTAATTTGATAAAACTTGAATGAACTTGGATCACTTCCACTATTGATCCTTCTCAGGTGATCTAACATTTCCTCAATTTCATGTTCAGCCATTTTCAGTTGAAAATTCCTACAAGTTCATCAACTCTTGGAATTAGGTTTATTTTAAGTTGAATGACCTTTTGAATGAAATAATAAAAAAATTAGTGACTTCTCAACTATAAAAATGACCTTATTCACCTATTTTTTTAATATTTCAACAACCATTTATGCAATGAACTTTTTATCAACCATGAGGCAACCTGTAAAGCAATAATTAGACAAGAATATAGAAAATCCATTTAAACAAGGGGGAAAGATAAAAAATGTCCTTAAACTATGTGAAATGTTCAAAAATGCTTTCGTTTATAGTTTGGTCCAAAAATGTCCTTGTCATCAATAGTTCAGTCCAAAAATGTCTTTGTCGTCCATAGTTTAGTCCAAAAATATCCTTACTTTTATTTAATGGGGGCAAAAGTGCCCTTTTCAAATAAATTTGTTATTTATTTTATTTTTTAACACATTATTTTTCTACTAATATTTTTTTAATTGACAAATATTTATCCTACTTCAATTAAAAAAATATATTTCTTATTTTATTATAATTACTATTTTTATCATTATCTAAATAAAAATTAATATTGGATTTACTATGATCTTGACCCTTTTCTCTTTAAAATAATTTTGGCATTGAACCAAACTCAACCTCTAAAGGTAGCTCATGATGGAGGATTATTTAAATCCACATAAGCGAATTATCATTATTCCATTTCTCAACCAGTGTGGGACTCTAGCTCGCTTTTATACTCGCGTTCATGTCTAGACTCAAATTGGAGCGTGGATCAGGAGTGCAAACGAGAATGGACATAGCTATGATATAGTAATTTGACACCTTAACCTAACTCAACTTCAAAAATTAAAAATTTTATATACAACCAGTTGTGTCTACTCTACTAGTGTCTTGTATAATTTATTTCTCCTTTGTGACTTGTATATGTATATCCTTAATTGAATCTTTCAGGGATTATAGAAAATTAAAGGGAAAAACAACCACCAAGCTACAAAATTAAGCAAGTGATGATAATTATAAAGGGCATCACATACAGGGAAAAAAAGAAAAAAAAAACAAGCCAAAATTCTTTCACCAGTCAAACTAAAACACTTAAATTGGGAAGGGGCGTATATAGATTTAGAGGATAAAACATTTCTTGAATTATAAAAATAAATTATGAATCAATGGAACTCACCTCAATCTTAACTTATCGAATCTCCTGTTATTCCTTAGTAATGGATCGGTCGATTGTTAATTGATTGGTCGTAGATTCGAATCTTATATGGCTCAAGGTGTTTTCTAGTACAGAGAGATTAGTGAGGAGATCAAACAATAATTCAAGTTTGCAATGGCCCAAATAGACTGTATAAGTTCTGAATGATTGCATTATTAATCTATTAATTAATGGTAGGTAAACAACAATCAGTGCTCTATTAATTAATGATAGTGCTGCATTCCTATTGATTGCTTTTTAGTAAAAAAGACATCAACTTTATCCTTGTCTTTGAGAATAATATCTTTATTCCACAATATATTAAAAAAAGACCCACTATGTAGTCAAATGTGTGATGCTAATGATGGAGGGCAGATCGATGAGGGCTAGTCAAAGAGAAGGATTGACAAGCGTTTAAGCTGGTACACATCTTAATCGAATTCTAAATATATTCATCTGAATACATATAGTTTTAAATTTTTAGGTAATCTAAACAAATAGTAATTAATCTTCCAATTAATATCATCATTGTAAATGGAATTGCTCTTCCTTTGACATAAAAGCATGAAATCTAAAAGCATAATTTGCACATTTATTCCAATATCAAATGAAAATGACCCAAATATATATATACACACACTGTTTTTGGGTATGTGCTTTGCGAGTGTGTACCAATATCAATCATATTTTTTAAGAAGAATAGATAAATATAAATCCAAAGCCTATTTATAGAACTTATTACTTTTTTTACCAAAAAGTCAATCCCTTGCAATTATGTTCTACAGGAAATATTTACATTTTTGAAAATCCCTTCATTTACATATCATACAATATGTAATTAAACTACTTTTTTAAAAATAAAAACTGCCAACACCGTGTAAACAACTTTTTTTTAAAAATATAACTGTATTTAAAGATTGAGATTTGGAAAATGTTTATTGATAAATATAACATTTGATAGATTGTATCATTTCCGGTTGTTTTATAATGGCATATACACCGGCGCTTACGATACTTAAAGAAAATAGAGTAAGGTATGGGGTAGAGTTAATTTTAAACGGAGGTAGTTAAATGGAAAAATCAATAAAAAGAATGTATTGTAGCGGTTATAGAATGAATATAGACTTCATTCCTAGTAATGTACATAGCCTTATTTAGGTAGTAGATCTGTAGGAATCATCTTTTATTTCTTTCCTAAGTTAGCACACAATCAATTGTATTTATACATTGCTTTTCTATTGGAATGAAACAACTTCTTCTCCCATCTGATTACATGGTATCAAAGCCTATAGGCTCGATTCATATTCAGAAATTGGGAACTTGGACTCTTCCCTCGTGATTTGAACTCATCATTTGGGTCTCGTCTATGGAGTAACTGGTTTGTCTCACCACTATCGTAGGAGGAGGAGGCAGAAGAGTATTTTCAGCTGGGAGTACCTTCACCAACTTTAGGGTGGGCAACTAGTGTGTCAAATGCGCCACCCCCATATCTCGTCTATCTCTCACGCTCTAGCACGTGACTCGACAGAACTGACCGTGTGTTTCACTTTTGGCGTCACCTTATCAGTTCACTCCTATAAATTCAATTTGGTTTGCTGAACATTGACTTGGCCCCTCTGTGATTGGGCTACCTGTGGAGAAATTTGCTCAACATCAAAAAAATTATTGATGGGACCCACTTCAGTGAATGCATTTTCGGAGTTAGATAAGACATGTCTTTTTACTTCTTCAAATAAATAGGTAATTGACTCAGGTGCCACAAATCATATGACAGGTAACTCTAATATTTTTTCTAGCTTTCAACCACATAATGCAACATCTCCAGCTACCGTAGCTGATGCTTCAACTTGCAATATTGTTGGATCTGGGACTGTTAAAGCAACCACCTCCATTACCCTGCCATCAGTATTAAGTTTACCAAAGTTGACCTTTAATTTGATTTCTGTTAGCAAAGTTACTAGAGATCTAATTGTTATATCTCGTTCTTTCCGGATTATTATTTGTTTCGTGATCTTACAACAAATCAAGTTATTGATAAAGGATATGTATCTGATGATCTCTACATCCATGATGATTGGGAGCCTCGGTTTGTTTCCTGCTCTGGTGTGGTGTCCCCATTTGAAGCACATTGTCGATTAGGATATCTTTCTCTACCCTTGTTGAAGAAGCTTTGTCCTCAGTTTCAGAATATTCCTTCATTGGAATGTGATTCATGTCGATTTGCAAAACATCATCGCACCTCAATGGGTCCAAGGACTAATAAGTGAGTTGAGTCAACTTTTGAGTTCGTTCATTCTGATGTTTGGGGACCATGTCCTGTTGTCTCCAAAACTGGGCATAAGTATTTTGTCACTTTTGTGGATGACTTCTCTCGGATGACTTAAATATATTTTATGAAGAGCCGCTCAGAAGTGTTTGCCCATTTTTGTGCCTTTTGTGCTGAAGTTAAAACTCAATTCAATGCTTCACTACATACTTTGAGGAGTGACAATGCTAAAGAATACATGTCAGAATCATTTTTGTCATACATGAGATAAAATGGTATTCTCCACCAGTCTTTTTGTGTTGATACACACTCTCAAAATGGAGTTACTGAGAGGAAGAATAGGCACCTACTTGAGATAGCTCTGGCACTTTTATTTCAAATGAAGGTTCCTAAGCATTTTTGGGCCGATGCAGTCTCTATGGCTTGTTTTCTGATAAATCGCATGCCATCTACTGTGCTTGTTGGTAATATGCCTTACAAAGTACTCTTTCCAAACAAGTCACTATTTTCGTTGGAACCTAAGGTGTTTGGAAGCACATGTTATGTTCGAGATGTTAGGTCATCTGTTTCTAAGTTGGATCCTAAGGCATTAAAGTGTGTTTTTCTAGGCTATTCTCGCCTTCAGAAAGGATATCAATGTTATTCTATAGAACTTGGCAGATATCTTGTGTCAACTGATGTGGTATTTTCAGAGACTACACCATTTTTCTATGCACCTCCTATTTTTACAAGTCACGGGGAGGAAGATGAGTGGTTGATCTATCAGGTTGCTCATTCTATGACAAAACAAGTGGTTGATCTATCAGGTTGCTCGTTCTATGACAAAACAATCTGATGATATGGCTCTCTCATCTACTAGTTTTTCTATTGAGCAAGAATCAACTATTGTGCCCTCAACAGATCCAGTAAGACTACCAATTGTTCATGTTTACTCGAGGAGGCAAGAGACCGAGGATACATTTCCATCACCAGTTACTTCATCATCAAATCTTGATCTCCCTATTGCTCTTTGCAAAGGTACTCAGACTTGTAAATCCACATATTCTATAGCTAATTTTGTTTCCTATGATCGTTTATCCTCTGCGTCTAGATCCTTGATTGTTTCTCTAGATTCTATTTCTACACCTAAAACAGTGAGAGAGGCTTTGAATCATCCTGGATGGTTTGATGCGATGCTTGAGGAAATACATGCCTTAGATAAAAATCATACATGGGATTTGGTGGATATACCCAATGGAAAGAAACCAATGGGATGTAAATGGGTGTTCACGGTTAAAGTTAATCCAGATGGTTTTGTGGCAAGACTTAAGGTCAGGCTTATCGCTAAAGGGTACGCTCAGACATATGGAGTGGATAATTCAGACACCTTTTCTTCAGTTGCTAAACTCACTTTTGTTCACTTATTCATTTCTCTAGCAGCTTCAAAGAATTGGTCTTTACATCAGTTGGATATCAAGAATGTTTTCCTTTATAGTGATCTTCAAGAGGAAGTATATATGGAGCAACCACCTGGTTTTCTTGCTCAAGGGGAGTATGGAAAAGTCTGTCTTTTGAAGAAGTCCTTGTATGGGTTGGGTTGAAAATGAGTAAATGTGATCACTCAGTTTTCTATCGGCAATCAACAGCTGACACTATCCTTCTTGTTGTATATATTGATGACATTGTCATTATAGGAAGTGATTATACTGTGATCTCTTCCCTCAAGTCTTTCCTGCATACTAGGTTTCATACGAAAGACTTAGGTCGGTTAAGATATTTTTTGGGAGTAAAAGTAAATAGAAGCAAGAAGGGATATTTTTCTATGTCAGAGAAAGTATATTCTTGACCTACTTGCAGACACCGAAAAGTTGGCAGCAAAACCTTGCAGTACTCCAATGGTTCCCAACGTGCATCTTATGAAAGATGATAGTGATCCTTTTGATGATCCAGAGAAATACAGAAGGCTAGTTGGAAAATTAAACTACCTTACTGTGACTCATTCGGATATTGCTTTCGTGGTAAGTGTGGTTAGCCAGTTCATGTCTGCGCCTACGATTAAACATTGGGAAGCTTTGACACAGATTCTATGTTACTTGAAAGGTACCCCTGGACTTGGCATATTATATAGCAATCAACGATCATATCCGTGTTGAGTGTTTTGCAGATGCAGACTATGCTGGATCCAAAATTGTTAGGAGATCGACTACAGACTATTGTGTCTTTGTTGGAGGGAACCTAGTTTCATGGAGGAGTATGAAGCAAAGTGTTGTATCTCGATCAAGTACAGAAGATGAATACAGAGCTATGTCACAATCTACGTGTGATATTATGTGGATACATCATCTTTTAAGAGAAATTGGCCTAAAGCACCATACACCAACAAAACTTTGGTGTGGTAATCAAGCTGCTCTTCATATTGCTTCAAATCCGGTAAATCATGAAAAAACTAAACATATTGAGGTTGACTGTCATTTTATTTGCGAGAAAATTCAGGAGAACTTGATTTCCACTGGCTATGTGAAGACAGAAGAGCAATTGGTTGATTTGCTCACAAAGACGTTGCATGGAACTCGAGTTGATTACCTTTGTAACAAGTTGGGCATGATCAATATCTATGCTCCAACTTGAGGGGGAGTGTTATAGAATGAATATAGACTTCATTCCTAGTAATGTACATAGCCTTATTTAGGTAGTAGATCTGTAGGAATCATCTTTTATTTCTTTTCTAAGTTAGTTTATTTCTTTCCTAAGTTAGCACACAATCAATTGTATTTATACATTGCTTTTCTATTGGAATGAAACAACTTCTTCTTCCATCTGATTACATTATGTTACTAATGCGATAATATGGGAGGTTTCTTAGAATTATTTTGTCATAACCACCTTTGAATCTATTTGCTAAATCAGCTTTCGTATTTGGGATTTATGGAATCTCATCATTCACCATTGTTGGTTACTTCACAGCTTTTGTGAGACGAGAACATGGAGGAACAGAGGATCGATCTACAATCAACTAAGAGCTTATTGCTTTGATACCATGTTAGGATGTGAGATTTGAGAGACTAAATCAATGAGATTGTAGCTACTACATCAAGTAAAAGTTTAATCTGAAAAACATCATAAAAGTGCTTCTTGAATGAGCGAATAAGGTTAATACTCAAAACATCTGTGTACTAAATTTTAGACAAACGAAAGAACTGAAATAAATGCACTTGGTTCTTCAGAACATAAAGCATACATCAAGGACACTTTCAAATGTTGAAATCATAGCATCAATGTGTCAAGTACATTCCAAACTTTTGTCAACTCCGCCACCAGTCATAGCAACAATTACCTGATCAAGAATTAAAAAAGGGGATCAGTTTTGACTCGTGAAACTACTAGTTGAAAACTACTACCAAAATTCTCAAAAAGAAAATGAAGAGGAAGAAATAGAAACCAAGAAACAAGAAACTTCATTTTGTACAAGAAATGGAATGAAACAAATTGCCAAACACATCCTTCTTTGTTTGAGATTGACACGGAGCAATTAAGCAAGGAAAAAAAAAGGAACAAGGAAATACTGAAACAATACCACTTTTGCTTGACTCACAGCTCCATGAATATCACTTGTAGCTGTATAAAACATATTGTTATCAAATTAGATGCACATAGATATTCAAAAACAGCACATAAGATTTTGTTTCTACTTACTTTCCTAATGAGGTCAATACGGTCGTTTCCTTCATTCTCTTCAACATCTTCCTTAATTTTCACAGCTGAAGCATTCAGAGATTCTTTCCATGACCCAATCAACTTAATCTGTTTCAGTGTTGAAATATCTGCAAAGTTAAGGGGTATCTCCTCTAGACTGTCACACTCTTTTATAACAAGTGTTTCAAGCAGGGGAAATGATTCCCCCGAGGCATCCCACATTGAGATATCTAACCTCACCAGTTTCAACAACTTTAGTTTATGGAACATGATATCTCCAAGACACCACTCTTTTGGTTGATCATAGCACTGTTCATGTTGTAAACAGAGATACTCAAGGCTTGGTAGTCCCGCAACGAAGGAAATCATGCTTTCTTTATGACTCCCGAATAGTACCAACTTCTTTAAATTTGAAGGCAACTGTAACCCGGATACAACTTTGGGACTCCCAAAGGAAAGGTGAAGTATTTGAAGCTGGGTAAGATTCTCCAATCTGAGACAAAAAGACTCTGCAGAATCGTCCCAAAATCTATCCTCAAAGTCGATGTGAAATTGTTGAAGATTAGGACACCTCTGTGATAACACAACCAGCCTATCCGCTTCATCAATTGAGAATCTAACCTTCCCTAATATCCTTAAATTATCCAATTTAGAGGATCCTTCAAACATTCCCTTAATTTTTTCATTTCCCAAAAAGTAGCTGGTAACACCATATTACAATTATGATTCACAATTAACGTTTCTATAAGGGGAAGATGTGATTCTGGATGAAAATAGAATTTATCTGCCCAAACTGCAAGGTACTTCAGGTAATTTAGTGGTTTGAATGTAGCTGATGATAAATGATACACTTCATAGGAACTCAAATCCAAGACCTTAAGAAGTCGCAATTCACTAATCTGACGTAAGAAAAATCTATCAAAAGAATTACTTTCACTTGTCATTATCAGCGACCTCAAGCATTGGTGGAAAGGCTTCTGTGTTTTGGAGCATGCCTCTTTATTGAAACTGATACTCACTCGACTTCCCTTCCAATCTAAAGGTTTAAACTTGCTAGCATTCCCCTTCACTGCCAGCATAAACTTTTCTTGTCTACTCTTCTCCAAGCAAAAATGAAGCACTACATCATGAACCTGACAGTATTTGACTTTTCCATTATATGCTCTCTTTAAAGCCATTACCAAATTTCTGCTAATGAGATCCATCAAGTAATCTTCAGCTGCCTCTTCCATTAATCTCCCAGATTCAACGTTCTGCACGAATCCTTCCGCAACCCATAAACTTATCAATTTAGACACTGGAATTCTTGCGTCCTCTGCAAACATCCCCATGTAAAGAAGTGTTAGGATCGGAACTCGGGAAAAAGTCGAATTTAGCCAAATAATATTATGATGACAATAACAAATACAATAGTGAGTTGATAATGACAAAAGTAAAG
>JBCEWC010000260.1:0-65237 GCA_038996855.1 Solanum aculeatissimum | reverse complement strand
ATAGGATTCTATATACTATTGTTATTCCTATTCCTATTCTAAGTAGGATTGTATTTACCTATTCCTATTCTAACAAGGCTCATTGTGATGTTAGGGGAACTTCCTTTCCCTATGTTCAGACCGTATGTAAATGGTTTAAAAAGCTTTGAGATGAGAAAGGCCATGATGAGCAAATTGGACAAACACAGCCGTACCATGGCTTTTGTTGTCCTAAAATAGGAAGATTCAAGGGGAACAACTTGCGTAAACTTCTTTAGAGGAAGATGACAGTCTATAGATAGAGACACTAGACCACCCAACCAAAGACATTTTGGTAGCACAAAAGTTTGAATTTGAATTCTCCCATTGTTAGTATTTTCATTGCTTGTGCTAACAAATTGTTTTTGAATTTGAATTTGACTGAGAAGTAATCGGACTTGATTTTGAATTCGCTGGAGAAAGTGAAAAAAATTCCATTGCAAAACTGTAGTCCTTTTTTTCTCTTTATCTGGTACAAAGAATCCTTGTTTTCTTTGTGATAATTTTATCAGTTTAGTTGGTCTCTCTTAAATGCACCTTGCTTTAATTAGAACTTCTTAATTAATGGTACCTTCACTTTAGGCGGAAATTAAAATACTTAAAGGGCCACATGAGGACCTAGAAAGTTATCTTCAAGCAATTGAGCAGCTGAGAAACAATATTCACTTCTTCAGCAACAACAAAAGCTTCAAGAGTAGCGATGGAGTGCTCAATCACGCTAATAGTTTGCTGACCAAGGCTATTTCAAAGCTCGAAGAGGAGTTTAAGCAGCTCTTGCTATCTTATAGGTTTGCTGACATTTTTACTGTTCTCATCATATTCTATTTGTAGACTTGAAACCTTGTTCTATAGTTCAATACAGTTGAAAAGTTAGAAGTAGAAGGTGTGAGTGTACTATTTGTTGACTTGAAACCGGTTCAGTGCTCTTTAATTAACCTTCAGTACTCCAATGGAGGCTTCAAAATTGAAGTAGAAATGCATCCAAATCCTGCTACTTGACCTTCCAATGGAGCTTTTTGACTAAATCCGAATTTAACATTTCAGTAAACCCATTGAACCTGATCGGCTGTTTGAGTGCCTCCCAAATTCAATGCGACCACCGTCATCACCTGGACACCAGGACTCTAGTGGTAAGAGTAATCTATCCAATAGTAATGCTGAGAAAAATGGTGCAGAAAATGCTGTCTTCACACCGCCAACTCTTATACCTCCAAGGATCCTGCCTTTACTACATGATTTAGCTCAACAGATGGTTCAAGCCGGCCACCAACAACAATTTGTAAACATATACAGGTAAATATCTGTTTTTAACTATGAACTATGTGATTGTACAGACTATGTTTACTCATTGTACAATATCATGGAGAAAAGATCAATCTACTGGCGTAAAAGCTGAAGGCTTTCTCTCTATTAAGCAGTTCGTGCAGAGAAATAGGTGAAGCTTAAGATGAGATAACTGCCTTGCATGCTTTGTCAATGTCTAGGGTTGTACTTATATAAATAGTTGATATGGTTTCTGCTTGTTGCAGAATTTTAGAGGACCCAATAAAGTAAATATGGGTTGCACATCATGGTTTTTAATATTCTTAGGAGTAACAAGAACAAGAGCAGTAAAGATGCTCCTTTTTTATATGTATATTCCAATACATATGTAATACATATATATAGATATATGCATCTTTTCATTCTCATTCCTATTCGGGATATTTTAGCGCTGTGCACCGTCTTGTCAATGCCAAATAATCCTGGATATGGCTAGAAACTGCTAAACTCAAGCCTTGAACTTTTAACAGTCCCAAGCCAAACAGCCCATTTCATTCTTAGGTATGAATTAAAACTATTTTCCAGGTTTAAGATTCAATTACTCATGGACATCTAAATACTCTATTGAACTCAACAGAAAGCAAACAGAATAGTGCATACGTGGGTGGTGGTGGAGTCTCCAGGAAGCTCACTTTTGGTTTATGAGGAGGGCTGGAATAAAAGGAGAAAAGCTGACTGAAAGCAATTGTCTGTGTGAGAGAGAGAACCCTAATCTTTAGTTTTGCTCAAAATCTCCAATAATATAGTCTAGTTAGTTAATCTGTATAGTTATGATTTCTATTTTTAAATATAACACATTCCACCTTTAACTTGGAATTCAAAGGTGAAATACTATAGTGCCCTTTTCTGGCTAGATGGAAGACCTTTTAGTTGCTTCAACTTTGTTCATATTGAAACCGCCTAGAAATAGAAGAGCAGAAGGAAATCAGTAGTTGTGGTTTAAGTATCTTTTCATTCAATGAACTCTCCTATTTACATAGAGAGACCAAGGGAGGAGTTTAAAGCTGTGACTTCAGGACAAGTTTCTTGGCTGTGCTCTTATTGTTTAGCATAAGTAGTAGTTTCTTGGTAATTTTACACGCACATTGCAACAATATTTTTGAAGTGCTATAGATTCCTTTCCTCATTCGTTCCTTTTCTTATTCTTTTGATTTATAAATGTCTCAATAGGGATACACGTTCTCCCGTACTGGAAGAAAGTCTTCGCAATTTGGGAGTGGAAAAACTTAGCAAAGATGATGTTCAGAAGATGCAATGGGAAGTTCTGGAAGCTAAAATTGGAAATTGGATTCATTTTATGCGAATTGCTGTAAGTTTTCTCTAATGCCCCTGGAAGTAGATAAAAGCTTGCCTTTTGACTTTCTTTTGGTTAATTGAACAGGTCAAACTGTTATTTGCTGGGGAACGTAAGGTATGTGATCAAATTCTTGAGGGATTTGAATCACTCAATGATCAGTGTTTTGCTGAAGTTACTACTGCGAGTGTCGCTGTGTTGCTTAGTTTTGGTGATGCAATTGCAAAGAGCAAAAGATCACCTGAGAAGTTATTTGTGCTTCTAGATATGTATGAAATAATGCGGGAACTTCATTCAGAGGTATGAGACATACTAGCAAACAGAATTTAATTCATTATATTATGCCTACATTAAATACAGGACAAGAACAAACAGTCGACCGTTACACAAATTTCATGTTGTACATACTAACAATGTATAGTTTAAGCTCTACAACCAAGGATTTTCTAGAACCTACATAGAAAAGCAAAACTAAGGTATTCGTAGATCCTGGATTCTCGATGATGCTTGTTGCTGAGGAATCAGTTATGTTGTATATCACTCGTAGATCCTGGATTCTCCATTGTTGGAAGAAGGCTTTTTAACACTTTACTTCTCTGTAACTAAAATAGCATGCACTTGGTTCAGTACCTATTTAGAGAAATTTGTTACTATTAGTTAACAAGGACATGTAAACATTTAGAAGTATAAATATATGGATTTCATATCCTAGTCAAATAAAAGAAAAAATGGGTACAATATTCTAGAATCTTAACATGCATATGGTTTTACTTAGACCTAGATATAATGTCCATGCAGGCTCTTTTTGCCAGTTGTTCTTTGACATACTAACTGTGAGTTATGATAGACCTACGGTTATACAACCAACAATCCTTAATGAACTATCATAACTCATAATTTTTTATGAATACCACAGACAAGTTCCAAAATTAAGTTTTAAACTTTTACATAGATAGCCTCCCTGTGCCACTCTACCTCACCATATCCTGTCTTTTTTTTCCCATCCAAGTCTCCTTAAATATCTTAGTCCATCCTCAAATCTTTCAGGACTGTACTCCTTTGTTGTTGACGTTAGAGTCTTTCTCTAGCCTTCTGGTCTGCATATTGTACATATAAGATGAAGATATTGCATCTTCTGCAGATTGAATCACTTTTCAGAGGTAAAGCTTGCAATGAAATTAGGGAATCTGCCTTTGGTTTGACAAAGCAACTTGCACAAACAGCCCAAGAAACCTTTGGTGATTTTGAAGAAGCAGTTGAGAAAGATGCAACCAAAACTGCCGTCTCAGATGGAACTGTTCATCCCTTGACCAGCTATGTGATTAATTATGTGAAGTTCTTGTTTGAGTAAGTCACTTAACTACATAATGTGTTTTCTTCCTTGTATGCATGAAAGCGAAGTCGGATAATAGCTTCCTTCTTCCAAGGGGATATTACTGGTTTACCATGTTTTCCTCACTAAATTGTATGAGTACCTTCCAAGCGTGGTGTCCCAAGGACTCCTTAATATGCCATAATATGAACATTTTTGCTAGTGGCATAGTAGATAAAGCTTACTCTAATTGCCATGATTTCTGGATAAGCTCTGGATTTCTTTGTTTTTTCCAGCTTCGAGGGTGGATTAATCAGTTGGAATCAACAATTGGAACCCTCAATATTCTCCTTTTATGTAAAGGAGCACCCTGTAGATTAGCTGTCAGTCTTTGTTGACATAATTGCCTTGACGAGTTGCCTTTTTTTTTTTCCAGCTATCAATCAACATTGAAACAACTATTCCAAGAATTTGAAAATGGAGGAGATTCAAATTCTCAGCTAGCTGCTGTTACAATGCGTATAATGCAGGCTCTTCAAACCAATTTGGATGGGAAATCTAAGCAGTATAAAGATTCTGCTCTGACTCACTTGTTCCTTATGAACAATATTCACTATATGGTCAGATCTGTGCGCAGGTTTGTTGAACTAATATACATCGGGTGAAGACCTCAAATGTTGTATGTATTGCTTTACGGTATGGTGCTTATCCTTTGTTGCCTTTAGGTCTGAAGCCAAAGACTTATTAGGTGATGACTGGGTGCAAAGACACCGGAGAGTTGTACAACAACATGCAAATCAATATAAAAGAATTGCTTGGGCGAAGGTATTTCTCATTTTGCTTTGCCCTCCTTCTGATTCTCTGCCTCAAGAAAATGGGAAAATTTTGTGTGTAGGGGCTGGGGGTACAGGGGTCAAGGGAAGGAGGGGACCAATTAAAATTCTAATTTTTTAAAAACTAAGTTAACCATATCATAGCTTCCCCAGGTCAAGGTCAAGTTAATTTCAGTACCACAAAGGATTGTGTAGTGAAAATTTGAATGGGCGCTTTATTTCTGTCTATGATTATGGTCGAGTGATGATTGCCTTGCTTTCACTTGTTAAAGAAATTATAGTTGCCTCTTTGATCTAAATTTTGTGCAAACTTCCTGCTCTTTTGAACTGTCTAATTTTTTCCAGATGGTGGAATTATGTGATGCCATGAGCATGATTACAGTTTACATAAAATATGGAATTCACATACGATTGTCCTAATTATTACCTTGTTTTATTTTTGAGCAGATCCTTCAATGCCTATCGATTCAAGGGCTAACATCATCTGGAGGCAGTAACTCTAGTGGTGTAGATGCACAAAACAGTAGTGGAGTTTCAAGATCGGCTGTAAAGGATAGGTACATTCTCAGGCCTCTTATTTTATGAACTTCTGTAGACAGTTACCTAATCTTGTTTCTGTTATGTAAACTTGTTACTCTTTATCAGGTTGAAGATATTCAATGTGCAGTTTGAAGAGCTTCATCAAAGGCAAACTCAATGGGCTGTTCCAGATACTGAGTTGCGAGAGTCATTAAGGCTTGCAGTTGCTGAAGTTTTGCTACCTGCATACAGATCTTTCATTAAACGCTTTGGGTATGTTAACTTGATTTTGCTATCATTTCTCTCTTGCATGTTTTTTTCCTGTGAACTCCAGCTAGAAAGTTGTTTGGTCACTTGACATGTTTCATATATGTGAAGCAGAGCCAGTTCATTTGTTTCATTCTTCAAGTAATTTGCATTAGTAGAAGAATATAACCTTCTTGTTTCTGGTATAAAATCCATTCTTCACATAGACAGTACACAGAGTAGTATAGATCACACAATATCATGATCAGAAAATGTGTAAAAGCTGACTGAAGAAATTAAACTGTTCGACTCTCGAAGTTGTCAGATAAGATGAAACATAAGGATGGCTTTCCTTAGGAAAGTTGAGATGATGTAAAATGCTTTGTTTTCCTGCATGACAGGCCTTTGGTTGAGAGTGGTAAAAACGCCCAAAGGTACATCAGATATTCAGCTGAAGATCTTGACCGTATGCTCAGTGAATTCTTCGAGGGTAAGACGTTGAATGAACCAAAACGGTGAACCTCACCCATGCTCTATGCACTATCCTCTCCTCTGCCATTGCTGATACAGTTGCTCCATGATTGAGTTCCTACACCTAGTTAATGGCAGCCTTCTGGTTCGTCTCCGTTCGCTACCGATATGTTCAGAATCTACAGGATGCAATAAAAGTTACCAAACAATATGAAAAGAGCAAACTGTATAGAGCAGTTCACTAGTATATGAATATGATGAATTGTCTAGTAGTCAATGTATTTTGTATAGCAAAGCCTTTTAATATTTGCTTTTAAGAGTTCTTTTTTGGTCCTAATTTTTTCCTTTGACATTTCAGTTATATGCATGGATGGTGTAAAAACAATTACCTTTTTAATAACTAATGTTGGAAAAATTCACATATTTGAATCTCATAAAATTTTAAATGAATAATAAAAAATTGTTTCCACCATGATTTAAGAGTATCAATATAACCATCATAAAATATCTTTAAAAAGAAATAATATAGTTTATTTTGTAGAGCTTATGCTTTAAACTGTAAATGATGTAATTTGAGAATGTTAAATCCGTTGTAGTCTAGTTGGTTAGGATACTCGGCTCTCACCCGAGAGACCCGGGTTCAAGTCCCGGCAACGGAATTTTTATTTTTTATGTTGCATCCCGTTATGTACTTCAGTTATCGCATTATTTGGATGTTATTGTTCTTTGTTTTCTGAACTTGCTTTACTACTATACGAGTACGAGGTAGGAGCAAGATCTACCTACGCTCTACCTTCCTCAAATTCTACCTGTGAAACTACATTGAGGAGTATGTTGATATTAAATGTCATACCGACAATAAAACTTTTTTGTGTGTTACTTCCCGTTATGTGCTCCAGTCAGTACGAGGTAGAAATAAGATCTACCTTCCTCAAATTCCATCTGTGAAATTACATTGAGTATGTTTTTTTATGTTAAATGCTATCCTGATTGTTGATGGTGATGCATCAAATCTGATTACAAGAAAAAAAGGAAAATTGGCAAAAAGAAAGAAGAGAGAGAGGAAGTGCATTTGACTACCAAGTTACAGAATTAATACATATTTGTACATCCAAAACAGATCACTTTAGCTACTTCAAGTCTAAACCACCATAAAAGAAGACATTTACAATTCAAGAATATAGAATAAATTGCACAATCTTGAGAAAGCCAAACTAATGTCAAAATTTCATATACACCAAGGGACTCTTGGACATAACACAAGCAGCAGCTAGGCTGATAAAGATTATGCTAACGCCTCCTATAGAAATCTGAATCATCGTTGGCACCAGTATCGATCTCATAGATTGAACTACGTTCACTGTCACTATCGTCTGAAACTTCCTCATTCTCAATGTCATTTGAAGCTGCACTGAGAGTTCGGTGAGAACTCCAATCAGGCGGGAAGGTCTTTTGAAGAGCTTCTGTTATATCACCACCAGTTCTCTCAATTTTTCTCAAGTATTTGGACCAATGAACAGCAGTTCCCATATCAACAGTTAATCCAGACTCTACCATCTCTTCACAAACGAGTTGGATTCCCGTTATAATGTAATCTTGATCAGTAACTGCTGCTCTTGACAACAATGATGTCATTAAACAGTGATATACAGCTTTGTCTGGTTTCAGACCAGATTGCTTCATCTGTTCAAAACATTTCAAACCCTTTTCCGGAAGAGAAGCCCGTGCCCAACCATGTATAAGAGTGGTATAGGTTTTTACATTAGGTTTGATCCCAACAGTATCCATCTCTTCAAATACTATCATTGCTCTCTGTAAACCACATGACAACATTGATCAAAATCTTTTGGTTATTGATAAAAAGACGCAACATAATTGTGTTTGCCAAGAAAAATGACCATTTAAAGACCAATTAAGATGAAGAAACGCAGCTAAAATTAAATTCAAGAAAGCATCTGATGCAAATAAACCTTGCAGGCCAAGTATTATTAGGGCCATAAAGTTGCTAACCCAATGCCACCTGGATGAAATATATCTCAAATAACTTGAGTTTAGTAGTAGTTGTTTCACTGCATAATAGTTGCTCCTCTTCAAATTGCATAATAAGAACTATTGATCAGTATACCAAGTAACAAATGATTTCAACATATTCATCGTCCACCTGGATGAAATATATCTCAAATAACTTGAGTTTAGTAGTAGTTGTTTCACTGCATAATAGTTGCTCCTCTTCAAATTGCATAATAAGAACTATTGATCAGTATACCAAGTAACAAATGATTTCAACATATTCATCGTAGGCACCAAGACAACAAAAATTAACAGGGAGAATCTTAGTAGTTCAGGTAGTTGGCTTATCTAAACTTTCACCTTCTTGTTGAAGGTTTGAGTCCCCGCCTCGTAATCCTGTCCCCGGTTTCCCCTTCCCCTTCCCCCAACTTTCGAAAACACAAGCAACCTAAAATCAACAATATAAATGCATGCATAGCTCTAGATAGATCATCAAGTACATACTTGCATGTCTCCAGCTTTACAACAAGCATTTATGAATGACGTGTAAGTATGGATGTCAGGTGGAACTCCTTCTTGTCTCATCTGTTGCATCAGGTCAGCAGCCTCCCAGACATCACCTCGTCGAGCCCACCTGCATTAACAAAAAAAGACAAAGGAAAGGAGGAGAATCATGGTCAAGAAACACAAACACGAACAGAAGAACCTCTGGTGCAGGGAAAGTGGAAATTTAGATCATGTTAATCGACATTCTTTCCTTCCTTTTTGATCCATTGAGAGATGGTCCAAGGTTTATCAAATTATATAATGTAAGCTATGATCCTAACAAAAACATATTATAACAGGTACATATCAACTGTAAAACTAACCATACCCGTCAATTAATATGTTATAAACAAAGGTATTCCTGGGGATGCTTTTGGCATTCATTTCCTTTGTTACCATCAAAGCACTTTGCATCCTGCCTGATTTACAGCATGCCTTGAGTAATGCCTCATATGTATATATGTCAAGCTCTAAACCCTCATTTTTAACTTTAGAAAAATATTCACAAGCTTTTCCAATATCACCAAGAGATGCATAACCATGCATAATGGTTGTATATGTGTGCTCATTTGGACTAACGCCAGCAAGCAGCATATCGTCCAATATTTGTACAGCCTTCTCCATCTGTATCAAGTTAAAGATAAGTGAACAATTGAAGAGCTAAGAAAAAGCAGTTGCATAGGCATGACAATTCTCTAGAAATGAAGTTGCAGATGTCAGTAGAGAATACAAGCCAAAAGTAAAGGATTGTTGACTCATAAAACTAAATTATGCGAACAGCTATTATAATGAAAGGACTCCAAGTTCCAACCCTTCTCTCACTAGAAAAAAGAAGACGATGAGAGATATGGAAGGAAATGGTGATTTTATAGACTCTACGGCACTAAAATTTAGCATTAAAGGCCATCTAGCAAATTCAAGTAAGACCTAAGATATGCAGAGAGCCTTTTGGCATATTGGTCAATCCTCGAGCACGGTTAGAGAATTACCAAGAAAATTTACTGATCCACGACATCCATTTGCCCTTCTTCCAACTATACTATGTGTTTACAAGCTGTAAAACAAATTCTATTTGATGGAAGTCAGAGAAGTTCCTTTTCTCCTTTGTTTGGGCACAGGGAAGGGGGATCGTGTAGCAGTTAAGGGCATAAACCTTTTTACGTGGAGTCAACGACTTAAGTTATCAAAGAGACTGCATTTGCATGTGGGATCAATGATTTGTATTTAATTTTTTTTATTTGGTGGTTCAGAACTGGTCTTTTAGCCAATATTAAAAATTACAATATGTATACAGAATGCAGATCACAGATGCATTTATATACTTCTTTTTTTTGGAATTGTCCATCTTATGGCGCTTTACTTCGAATGTAACACTGGTTTGCTACATTTCCCCGAGCAGTAAGATCAATTTCCTCAGGTGGAAGTAAGGTACATGCATGTCCCCTGACCTCTGATAGCAATTGACATGGTAGGTCAGAAGCTAAAACATGAGGCTCCTTTTAAGTCTACTTAATGCAAATATATGGTTTGGCAGTTTACCTGACGCTTCTCAACAAGGCCAAGAACTAAAGCATTGAAAGTGTGAACACTAGGGATGCATCCACTCCTCCTCATCATATCAAAAACGTCAAGTGCTCTTCTTACTTCTCCAGCTTTTGCAAAAGCATGAATGATTGGCATAAATGTTCGCGAGTTTGGCATATGCCTCTCCTTTTTCATCTCCTCAATAATGCGTAAAGCGCGATCCAAGTTACCCATGCCACAAAATGCTCTTATAATGTTATTATAAAGTACCACATCTGGCTTCAAACCATCTCTTATTACATCCTCAAAAATTGCAAAAGCATTAGCCCAATCTTTCAAATTTATGAATCCATTCATCAATATGGAATATGTTTTCATGTTGTGCTTTATGCCAGCCAATTTCATCATTTCACTGACCTCAAAAGCTTTGGATACCTTACCTGTCTGCAATGGTTTCATACCAATTTTACAAAATTCAGAAAATTAAAGTTGTAATATGACTTATAAACAATATCAAGTTGTGAATAGTATCTAGAATCATATGCTCAAATAGGCCAAAGATTTCATATTGCAGATCCTAGTTTGGAATTATGCCTAGATGAAGATAGATGGACTGATTGAAATGGAAAAGAAGCAAACAGCTATAATGACCAAGCTATCCAATTTAGTACTTTGACTTGATACACAGTAGTCGGCGATCCCTAAACAAGGGATTCTTGGGGGTTAAATAGTAGTATATTTTATTTGTTTAGCGCAGATAAATTCCTTCCATGCTGTTGAATCTTTGATTTTCTGAAGGCAGAATCCGACACGTTAAACTGAGAGCGGAAGTCAGATTTTAAACTCAGCTATTTTTTTAGTGACAATTGCCTATATCTGAATGGTCTGTGCTACAGATATCAGACCGAGAGAGCAAGGAAAAAAAATGGATAAAAAGAAGCAAAATCGACAAGTCTTTTTTTCATAAGTAAGAAGCAATTTAAAAAGTTAAATGCAAGGAAAGTTCTGAATAATCTAACAGCAACCAGAATAACTCACCTTGATATAGAGGTTCATCAAACATCCATAGCTGACAACTGAAGGTGTAAATCCACACTCCTGCGATAATAATTACAGTACCTCTTTAGATAAATCATCAAGGATGTTTGAGATTCTGTGCACATAATAAAGCTGCCATTCATCTTTCAAATTGAACTGTTCAGATTTTCTACTCTCTCCTTCTCTATATGAAGAATTTCTTCACTTACGGAGAACAGTTCATGACGCTCAAACGTCTCAGGTAAACCCCGAAGGCTGTCCCAGTCCTGGTCGGCGAAAATGCCAACCATCTTTTTTGTTTGGAAAGTAAATGCCAACCATTTCTCCTCTTACGAACACCACTTCTTAGATAATTTGCTGATTTTTCTATTTAGAAGTTATATTACTAGACTAAATTATATCATAAGTGAGTACAAAGTAAGATGCCCCAAAATAAATAAACTTAGACAACTAATGCATATTGACCTAAAACCATATTTTCTGCTAAGGCATTAACGAAGGAAGAGTAGATGTGTCTCAGTCTCACAAGGATAAAGGAAAAAAGGGAAAGCAAATGCTTCAATATGATGTTCACTTTTCATTCTTCAATATTTCTCACTTCCTTTTTCTCAATAAAGAACTACAATATCTGACCAAAATAAAACAAAAAAGCATGAGGAAAAAAAACATGTTAAACACCTAAAGATGCTTTCAAGTTTCACCAATTCATAATGACTTGCACTCATCAATCAAAATCTGTGAAATTACACGGAAGAAACTTTTACCTCAAGTCTATCAAATACAACAAGACATTTTTCTTCATTTCCTATCATAGTATAACCATCCATCATGGTATGATAGATATCAATTGGAGCATCGATACCCTCCTCTTCCATTTCCCTGACCAATTCTTCTGCTCGACCCATATTTAATGTTTGGCTGGCATTTGATAATGAAACCAACAGACAACATTAACTCGTAATAACATCTTTAAGAGAAGAATTTAATATGGAAGGCTGAAGAGAAAGAATACTGCTGCAGGAATTAGCATTTGGCCAACATTAACTCGTAATAATATCCTATAAAAATAATATGAGAAACTGCAGAGAAAGAATAGTGGTGCAGCAATTAACCTTTTGTCAATAACAGCAATTGTTTACACTAAAATTGCACACACAAACCAAAATGAACTTCAACTTAAAAGAGAAAAAACAAAAAAGGCTCTTCAATGAAAACACACCAGTTAGCATAGATGATATTCCCATATATGATTGCATTTAATGTCAGATTCCTCTTTTTGGCTTCCTTAAACCATCGCTCAGCAGCTCTTCAAGAAACAAAAAGAGAAATGACATCAGGAAAAGTTCTCATCAGATATGACGAATAAAAGTTCAAACTCAGAAAACTAGAGAGAATTCCTGATCAAAAAACAAGTTGAGAGAACTCAGAAAACTAGATTACTGCAGATAAGAGTTTTTTAAAAAAAAACTGCAGAGAAGAGTTTAGTGAAGACAAAACTAAGTGCTGAAAGTTTTTCTATGCATAAAAGAAATTATCATAAACACAACAACAAAATATTCAGTGTAATCCCAGTACCGAAAGTACAGGCTGGGAAAGGTAGCGTGTATGCAGACCTTACCCCTACTTTGGGAGGTCGATAGGTTGTTTCCCATGGACCCTCAGCTAAAGAAAATACATTATCATATACACATTTACCACAAATGGAAAATCAGCTTTCTTATTTTCTAGCATGCAATAGGACTAAGTTGTTTAGATGCCATAGGGGCTACAGTATAAAGAAAAGAAATAAATGAATAGAACCCACTGATACTCCCCCAGTGTAAGGCACTGAGCAAAGGTTAAAGCTTAAATGGGGTTGATTACCCAATTCCGTCCCAGTTGGCTGCTAAGTTATTAGACTTAGCCATTAAGTATGTTAAGGTAAAGTGAAAATCACTATAGAGATCTACTTTTCATTGAAATGCTATATGAAAGTTTAGGTGCAAACAACTCACATCTAAGAATGATGAATATCAGATGATTTTTCGATAAAGATGATGAATATCAGATGATAGTTGATAGATATTTCAATGCCTAGAAATTTGCATGTGAAAAGGCGACATGCCTAAATTATTCAAGCTAACAAAAATACTAGTCTGTTTACTGGAGAATCATGACTTGCATCTGATGTTATATATAAGAAACTATGTAATAATAATTGAGGTTAACAAAAAAATTTGCCTGTATACTGGAGTATTTCGACTTGCATATGATGTTATAAGAAAGTATGTGCTCAATACATTCAGCCTATTAATAATCATAAATTGTTAAAGAGAGGTATGTTTAACATTCTACTCTAACAATTTCAAGGATGATAAGTTAAAGCATGCATAGTTTTATTTCAATACTTAAAATAGACAGAACAGACATATTCAAGATAGTCTAATCAAGTCCCAATATCTGTTCTCTAATATTATTTTCAGTTTTCATCAAACATCTCCGAGGGCCTTTATAGGAGAGGTCAACATTTTCAAACTTAACAAAGCTAAGTAATGTTAAAAACAACAAAATGATAAATGAATAACAACACTTAAAAGTGGTTGAATTGCTCACTCTATATTGCCCACTTTGGCAAATCCTCCAACAAGAATGCTGTAAGTTACAAGACCCAATTCAATTCCTTCATCTTTCATTTTCCTCACACAACATAGTGCTTCTTCCATGTCTCTACCCACTGCATAAGCATGAATAAGGCTGCAAATGCGAAACACTTCGGTTGAAGCAATACAGATAACACAGTATTCATTTTCAGGAGTAGTACATAACACAGTATCAATTTTCAGAAGGAGCGATGCTATATATTTCTCAGGAAAGAAGCATAGAAATTGAGTAGTTACAACAGTAACCAGTTCCCACTAGTGTCTAAAGAATTTATTTATTTATTTGTGCTGAAGAAGAAGCAAATATATGGCCAAGATCAGCCTTGAATCATATCCATCCATAAGGAGTAAATTATGGGGTAATTTACTGGAAGAATTGTCTAATGATGGATAGATAGAACTGAAGCAACAGTTAATAAAAGTGAAACTAACTTGGTATATACATGAGAGGTTGGTTCTATTCCTTGAGCACGCATCTTCTCAAAGGTTTCACGTGCACGATGCATGTCACCCCTCCTTGCATAGTAGTTCACCATTAAGCCAAATTCTTTCCTGGATGGCTACAAATAGAAGGAATTATTTTATCTGGAAGAATATGATCATCAAGAGTTTCTTAAAAGCCTAACGCACAACTTTACATTAGACAAAATAAACATAAGGTATACCATAAATAAATATTAACTTTTCTTCAACAGAAAGTCATATCAGAGATAGTAGTAATAATACACAGTATACAGTACAATACAAATGCATTTACATGCAAGTACAGTATATCCACAAGCCAATAGAAGTCTTCTATGACTTAAAATCCTCAAAAATACACATTGTTGCTGCTAGTTTCAATCCAAGGAACAACATAACTTTGCTAGCACTTCATCTTATCCTTATATATATGACACATAATCTTATAAAATTAGGGGTAAAACCTGAATGAAGATCTCCGTTTCTTGGGTCAATGGAGAAGGGGATGAACAATTAAGGATAAGGGAGCAACCACTAATAATTATTACAACAACATACTCAGCGAACTCACACAAGTTGGTTCTAGGGGTGGGGTGGGGGTGGAGGAGTAGGGTAGGATGTATGCAGACCTTAATCTTACCTTTGTGGGGTAAAGAGGTTGTTTCCGACAAACCTTCAGCTCAAAAGGAATGTTATCATAGCAGGATTGCAAGAAAAATATAACAACCAAATAGCACGATACAAAAATAAATAAAGCAATAAAATGATACCACAAATAGAAGAATAGGAGACTACACAATTACTAAATACTTCCACCAATAATGAGAACAGGAAAAGGAGGAGGCTAGCCCCCACCTCTCCCACATAAAGTGCAACAACACCCTGCAACCTACTAACCTTCTACCCTAATGCTCGACCTCCATACTTTTCTATCTAGGGTCATGTCCTTAGTAAGCAGCTGAGCTGGATATGTTGCTTCTTTTTGTTACCATTATCTAAGACCTCTCTTGCTCTAGAGCCACAAAGAAGCAAGAGAGAGGAATCTCAGAAAAGGAAATATTGATAGCTACTAACTACCAGACTTATCGCATTCTAAGTACCATAACTCATAGATATTTGCACGCAAACCATTTAGCACCAAATATATTACCACATTAACTGAGCAAATAACACATAATGAACCAACTTAATTTATCCAATTCTAAAACCTTATCATGTTTTTGCTTGTAACAAGTAATAAATGTACTAACTTGAAGTATCTAAAACACTTCCAATCATACATTTCAAGGGACTACAGCACTGCAAGCAGAGTACTGAAGTATTCCAGTAAGCATAACACCTTCTTGATTCTCTCAAAAGCCCGAACAACCGCCTGCCAATTCTCCGTTTGTATTTCTAGAACCTTCCTGAAATCTCTCCCTGAGCTGCCCCTCGCATCGTGCCACTTGTACCTTTTCTGCTCATCATCATTCCTATCCTCTATTTTCTCTTTCAATCTCCTACCATCATCCAACTTCACCGTCAATATCCTTCCATGAAATTCAACACCATCAAACTCCAGAGCCTTCATAGCTGCCTTCTCAGCAATTGGACCTTCATATATCACAAACCCAAAACCCAAAATCTTTTCATTCCCACTATTACCCTTTATCAAAATCACAATCTTTATAGCCCCAAATTGCCTAAAGAACTCAGCAACCTCCTCCTCTTTAATCCATAATGGCAAATTCCCCACAAAGATTCTTCCTTTTTCCCTATTTTCAACTCTTTTCTGCATTTTCTTATTTTTTGCTAATAGTGGTGGAGGTGGTGCGGGTGGGAGTGGACCTGGAGGTGGAGGTGGTGACAGTTTCTTGGATAACCATAGCTTGTTCCTGAGGCTAGGTGGTGGGGTGGAATTAAGTAGATGTTTGAGGGGTTTTTTGGTAAATTTGGGAGGAGAGGGGTTTTCAGGTGAGTTAGAGGATGATTTTCTGAGGGATGAAAAGATGGTGGCTGTGTGGTGGTTTCCGGTGAGAGTGGCGGCGGTGAAGGGTGCCGGAGATGGAGAAAGGGAGAAAATGGTATCCATTATGAATTAACTCCCATGTGAGGAAGAACTTAGAAAGAGAGAGAAAGATGAAAATGGATAATCTAGAGTGGTGCATGAGGGGCAAATTTGGTATTGAGTGGCTAATCCGTCCCAATTTACGTGATATCTTTGATTATTATTGTTTCGACGTATCGTATCTTTTGTATCATTATATTAATTTTAATAAATATAATATTTGAATTGATTATTCATCTTCTTATATAAAATTTGAATGACAAATCTACGAGAAAAGTAAAAAACAAAAAAAATTAAATTTAGAAAGTAACATAACCCTTGTGTAATAGATTTTAGGAGTGTAAATAATAGAGGAAAGGTAAATTCAAGGAGTAAAAAATTCTTGCATAATTTAGGTATGTAATTGACAATTTCATTGTAGTTGAGCATCATACACTTTTTTGGATCGAAAGTCTACCAAAACAGCCTCTTTATCCCACAAAAGTATGAGCAAAATTCTTATACATCTTACGCTCTCAAAACCTCACTTGTGAAATCACACACTGCATATGTTGTTTAATGATCGCTGATATAAGTCATTGAAACATCCTCTTACAAAAATGCAAAATTCATCGGCCTATAACAGAATCAATATAGTCCGACCTTTCCCAAGATCCCGCAAATAACATGAGTTTAATGCATCGAGCCGCGTTCTTATTCTATGGTAACACAAAGATAATCCACAGAATAATACTTAAGCTGCTTTTTCTTATAAGAATAAGAGAATCTTAATACACACATAAAATACAGTTTCTCTACATCTTAAGACTTTGAAATAGTTTAGATTTTCTGTGTCAACACAATCAGCTGGCATAGTATACCTGAGATCAAACATTCTATTATAAGAGTATATCAGGAGAGCAAGCTTCTACCTAATAAAGAGAACCAAAGATCTCAATCAACAAGTTTAGATGTAAACATAAGTTAAGACAAACAGACAATCATCTATAGTTGATTGCTCTTGCATCAATTGATCAGGAACGATCGTTAGCACTTGACAGAATGACAGAACTAACTCCAACTTTAGGAGAAGAGAGTCGATCCTTCGACCATTCCTCTAAGGCTTTACGGTGTAGAGCGTTCATTCGAATGTATGGCCGTTTCTCTTTGATCAACTTCTCAGCATTTTTCCAGTCTTCTGCCAGACCAAGAGCTACTAACAGTGCACACATGACTGCAACACTCCTTCCATGACCTAGAGAAAACAGTTCAAGAATTTACAATGAAATATCAGTGACACGTTTTAAGTTCTTGCAGGGACCTATTAAGGCACCAAAGAAATCAATATCAAAGTGAGCTCTTCAAGACAGTATATAAGTTGTCACTACATGCAAGAGAACACATTTCCTTCTAAAATCTTTATCATAAAATGATGACTTCCCGGAAAGACTTGAAGGTTTCAGAGCTTTAACTACGGGCCTGCACATTTGATCAATGGTTATTACGAGGAGGAAAATCTCACAATCAAAATGTGGAGACTTCTAAACGCTGTGAGAAACCACTCATTCAGAACTCTAAAGTAAAAAAGCACAGAGAAGCCTGCAGTGTGAAATCACAATATTTGGAAACAGAGAGTGTTTTAATAAGGTTCAGCACATTGACCTGTTTGCAGGGCTGATTGATATTCATTACTGATTAAACTCTAGTGTCTTTATCCACCAAGGCTAGGATAAATGGGAAGAAATCACAGGTGTTTTTGTCTCGGTTGGGATTTGAACCGGAGAAATCATGGTTTTCTCACCTAATTCATTGACCATTAGGTCATACCTTTGGGTGCAAAACATAAGTTGTATAGATGATCGAACGTTTTTTATAACTGTAGTGTCCATGCTAGTTTGCATATCTCATCTCGGAATACATCAACGGTGACATAATACAACATAGAGCTTGTTGTTGTAGTTTTCATTACTCAACAGCTGATCTGGTCACTGTCAACAAACAGTTGCCAGAAAAGAATTTAATCAAGCCTAAAGGTTTATCATAGTGTTTGTTGAATGTTAAGAGGATGTGTCTACATTCACATATTTCTAGAATCATTGAGTTTTGAATAAGGAAAAATATTATAGAATATTTTACAATACCTCAAGATATTTTATACCTTCTTTTTTAGGAAAGAGTAAGGAAGATATTTTCTACTTTGTTATCGGATATGATCTTACATTATGTGGACAATAGAGTAGCTTTTACCATATTTATGTAGCCTAAGACTTCTATGTAAGGAGGTCCTCTTGTACATTGTTAGTCAATCAAGTTAACAAGAAGTTTGTTATTTTTCACATATATCAGAGTCTTCAGAGCTAATATCATTCAGTTAAATGGTTCCATGTAGACGGACAATGGTTGGAACAAAGAAAACCAACACCCAAGAACTGGAGGAAATAATTATGACCTTAAGTAGTTAAGTAACATGATGACGAGATGAGACCGAACTCAAAAGTCACTACCCTTCTCCTAACATATACCATACCTATATCTTAAGAACACTGTCTGTCTTTGAAGGGACCACGTATAGATTGAAATTTGAATACAAACTTGAACTAGAGTGATTTATAAACGAACTGAACAGCCTCGGGAAGAGCATCATACTTTGAATTTCTTGAATAGATGAGATTATTATATAGGCTACTATACTTTGAAAATGGATAATAGACTGTTAGCTTTCTCCTACGGAATATCAATTGAGAAGTACTAAGACTTCCAGTAATAAATACAATAGAAGAACCAAAAATATGAACACAAAGGAAGCATTTAAGCAATGTATGCACTATACCACACTCACACACTAAAGAAGGGAAAGCAAGCTAGCAACAACTAAAACTTTTAACATCTAAAGGACACATCAATCCCCTCATTTCATGGCTACAAATACATTTTATCGAAAACAAAAGTTTTAAAGTTCACAATCATACCAAATGCACAATGGATGAAAACAGGTATATTCTGAGCTCTTTTTCTACAAGCCCATTTGACAGCAGCCTCAATATCAGCTGGCTGAGGTGACCTTGTATCCCAAGTTGGAATACACAAAAATGCATGAGTTCCAGTAAGCTCCAACATCCTAGGCATCTCACAAGTACAATCAATAATAGCAGGATTACCAGGTGGCAATTTATCAGGTGAACAAGGCCAACCCCCAACATATAACCCTTCAGAAATCTCACTATATGGAGGTTCCCCACTCTTCATTCTTCTTAATGCTGAAAACCCTCTAACAAAATACAAGTAAGGACTAAACATAACAAGTGACCAAATTGGAAACGTCCCATCTGAGTTTTTCCCCAAAAGAATTGGAAGATTAATTGATGGATTAGCAGCTAGAGCTACCAAGAAGGATACTAATGATGCATATAAACAAGGTATTGACAACAATGGGTACCCATAATTCTTAAGAGTAGCAAATAACATGAATAAAGTTGCTGATTTTAGGCCTATAAGCACAGAAATTCCAACACCCATTTCTTTTCTTCACCAAAAGATTCGATTTTTAGGCCCAAAAATCAGATACAAAGTCGAAAAATCTAACCCAATTCAAGAAATTGGACTGTATACATGAATGGAAAACCTTAAGGCAAATACCCAAAAGGAAGTTGAGAATCAAATGGAGTAAAAAAGGCAAAATCAAGCAGACAAAAAGTGGCAAATCGCTTGATGAAAGGGGAACTTGACTTTTAAGGAGTCGTTTGGTTGGAAGTTAGGAACCAAAATGAGCAAAATGAGTTAATAGTAAAACAAAAAACTCACCTAAACTATCACATTTCGCGCAAATTTATATCTCGAATAACTATTATTTCAATTACATATCTGAATTATCACTTGATATCATGTATTATTTATATATAAAAGAAAAAAGTGATAGTCAAAATAATAAACAATCTCTAACTGTTAGAATTTTACGATACAAAAATATATAATGAATTATATAGACTTTGTGTTTGATTAAGTATTTTTTTCTTTTGGTGATTCTAAGTACTCTACTTTTTTTTAATTAAATATGTTTATTTAACTCATGAATAAGGCCTGCTTAAATTAAGTCTCACGGGTCGATGAACTTATTTAGATTGGATTACGAAATCTCATTCTCACATAAACTTCAAAATTTTCAACTTAATTATATCAAATCACGAATTGAACTGAAATGATCCATATTAGGTCAATCCAATTTGGAACTATTGAAGAGTTGAATTTAGAAGTCAATATAGAAAGAGTTAACCTGACTCAAGTATTTTTTTTGTATATTAGCATTCTAATTACGTAATTATTTTTTTCTATTGTTGTTTACCAAAATTGTATAAAAAAAAAAAGTCATGTCACATGAATATCTGAAAATCATTTAATTATAACAAGTTAAATCGATTCAATAAAAACACCTTATACGAATACATAATTTACTCAAAATAGAAATTTGGTGAATACACCTGTTTAATCGCGACAGGTCAAAATGAACTAAGCTAATAAATGGATCAAACTGTTCTATTTCTAGCGTTTGTTGCACCTTTTTCCGTTTTCATTTTATCTATTTATACATTTCTACCGTCTTGTGTTGTTTTTGATTTGCAACTTTTGAAAATTTGACAATATGTTATTGGAATTTCGACTTAACTATCTTTCTATAGTCTTTTTAAAAATCTGTCAATCATAATTTATTATATATTTGACGGTCATTTCTAATAAAATATTTTATTTTATTTATTCAATAAAAAATATCATTCTTAAATGAGCTTCAAAACTTTTAGTTAGCAGATAGGAATATAGATTTTTATTAATATAGTCAGCAAGACTTGAATATTTTTGTCCATTTCTTTCTAATTACATAATTCTTTATATCTATTTTTATAAAGTCAAAATTGTATACAAACAAACAAGTCAAAAAAATAAGATAATTCCTACTTAGAACATATCTAGAATTTTTTTTAATGATTCGTCATGCTTACTTATTTGGTGTTGAGCGAGATTCACTTTAATAATAAATTACGATGATCGTCAAAATTTTGACTATTTCAATAAAATCTAGAATTTCAGTAATACAATTCACTTTAACAAGAAGTTAGAGTTATCATTAGGAATTATCAAAAACATGTTTTGAACTATTAGAAAGGGTTGGGTTTTGATATGTTTTTTAGCTCATTTCAGTTCAAGTAACTTCTGAATTGACTAATAATATCCCGTTCTTTTGACCTGTCTAAATTCAACTCGACCTGCTCATTCGTTTCCGCTATATATGTGTGAGGCTAAAAGAAGAGAAACACACTTTACCATTACAAAAAAATGCAATCAACTATTTCCAAGAAGACCATCAAACCTTCTTCTCCCACCCCATCTACTCAAAGATGGCACAAACTTTCCCTTATTGATCAACTTGTTGGTAACATGTATATGCCCTTAGTATTTTTCTACCCAAAACATCAAGTGGCTACAATCCCAAAACATCAATTATTTGAACTTCTAGCAAATTCTTTGTCAAAAACTCTTACATCTTACTATCCATGGGCTGGAAGTCTAAAAGACAATGCCACTATTGAGTGTGATGATCATGGTGTTGAGTTCTTGGAAGTTGAAATCAACTCTTCCATGGAAAAAGTTATCCATCACTCTGATTTGGCTTTCCCTCAAGGTTTATCTTGGGGGTATTTGTCATCATCAACATCTAGTTCCTTAATTGTTGCACAATTAAGTTACTTTGAGTGTGGAGGAATCGCGCTTAGTATTTGCATGTTGCATAAGGTGAGCTCGATTCTATCATAATCGTGTTTTACTAGCTTTGAAAAGTTTTTTTTAATATTATATAGGTCATTTGCTTACGCATGACACCTTGTTATTTCTATCCTAACAGGTGGGAGATGCGTGTAGCGCTTACTACTTCTTGAGGGATTGGGCTATGTTAACGCGAGATCCAGAATTAACATTATCTCCTCCATACTTTGCTAAGGATTCACTAATGCCATCACCAATTGATGGTCCTTTGGTTTCCCCTATTCTCATGTCAAAAAAGGAAGGATGTATCCAGAAGAGGTTCATTTTCTCCGAATCCAAGATAAACGCGCTCAAAGCCTTGGTTGTTGCAGAATCCTCTGTACAAAATCCAACGAGGAATGAGGTCGTGAGCGCCCTCCTCTACAAATGCGCGGCTTCTTCTTCTTCTTCTACCAATTCAGGGAGATCTTTGTTACTCCAAACCTCAAACTTGCGAAGTCAGGCAATTTCACTACCACCAACCACCATAGGAAACATTTCCACTATTTTTTCCACACCAATATATGAAAACTACGAACAAGACCTCAAATTACCAAAACTAGTAACTGATATAAGAAAGTCCAAACACGACCTCTTTACTAGAAACAATCTACAAGAAAACGAGTTGGTCATAGAGATGTTGGATACATATAGAACAGGGAAACTGCCATTCCATCAACAGAACTGTGATGTTTATACGACTATGAGTACATTAGCATTCGAATACGAAAAATTAGACTTTGGATTTGGAAAACCTGCTAGAGCAATCCAAGGAAGTGGTCCAGCTTGCAACACTTTCATCTTAATGAATTCACCTGATGATCATGGAAGAGGAGTAGAAGCCTTTGTAAACTTGCATGAACAGGACATGTCTATTTTCAAGAATGACAAGGACATCCTCCAATTTGCCACTCCTGTTTAACTGCGACAGATCAAGATGAACTAAGCTAATAAATGAACGCAGCGGTTTACTTTGTTTAAATAAGTTAGGTCAAAGTGTTCTATTTCTAGAGTCTGTTGTAACTTTTTTATGTGTAATTTCCATTTTCTTTTTATTTATTTATTTATGCATTTCTGGTTTTTGGTTTGTAATTTTTCGAATTCGATAATACATTATTGGAGTTTCTAGTTAACATTTTTTTTCTTTTATAGTCTCTAATAAAACTAATATTTGACAGAGATCAAAAGCACTCAATTTTGATTAATTTAGAACAATGAATCATTAGCATAGTAACTTTTGCCGTAGCCAAGAGGTAGTACGTTCTTTATATATTTAAAATAATATAATTGATTCGGACATAAGCAAATTTGTATTTTACCCAAAATAGAACAACACTACTTCATGCATGATGGTACTATACCATGGATGCATGCGCGATAGCTCCATCCGCTCATTTATTACCATTATAGCTCCATCTGTTCATTTATTACCACTATAGCTCCATCCGCTCATTTATTACCACTATAGCTCCATCCGTTTATTTATTACCACTATATATATACGAGGCTGAAAGAAAGAAGGAATATTTATCATACGAAAAAAATGTTATCAACTATTTCTAAGAAGATTATCAAACCTTTTTCTCCCACCCCATCTACTCAAAGATGGCACAAACTTTCCCTTATTGATCAAGCTGTTAGTAACCTTTATGTGCCCTTTGCGTTTTTCTACCCAAAACATCAAGTGGATACTATCCCAAAACACCAATTGTCTAATTTTCTAACAAATTCTTTGTCAAAAACTCTTGCATATTACTATCCATGGGCTGGAAGGCTAAAAAACAATGCCATTATTGAGTGTGATGATCATGGTGCTGAGTTCTTGGAAGTTGAAATCAACTCTTCCATGGAAAAAGTTATTCATAACCCTGATTTAACATTCCCTCAAGGTTTATCTTGGGGGCATCCATCGTCATCGTCATCATCATCTGGTGCCTTAGTTGTTGTACAATTAAGCCATTTTGAGTGTGGAGGAATCGCGCTTAGCCTTTGCATGTCACACAAGGTAGTGTTAGAGTTTACTCCATGTTCTTCTTTTGCTTTTGGTTATTATTAGCTTCAGTATGACACGTTTTTGTTTCAATGATAATAGGTAGGGGACGCGTGTAGCGCTCACTACTTCTTGAAGGATTGGGCTACGTTAACTCGAGATCCTAAATTAACATTATCTCCTCCTTACTTTGCTAAGGATTCACTAATGCCATCACCATTTGATAGTCCTCTTCCTTCTCCTATTCGCGAGCAGAACAAGGAAGGATATATCCAAAAGAGGTTCGTTTTCCCTGTATCCAAGATAAATGCGCTCAAAGCCTTGGTTGCTTCAGAATCCAACATACAAAATCCAACGAGGAACGAGGTTGTGAGTGCCATCCTCTACAAATGCGCTGCTTCTTCTTCTACTACCAATTCAGGGAGATCTCAGTTAGTCCAATATTCAGACTTGCGAAGTCAAGCTATTTCACAACTATCACTACCACCAACCATCATAGGAAATCTTATCACTATCTTTTCCACACCAATATATGAAAACTACGAACAAGACCTCAGACTGCCAAAATTAGTAACAGATATAAGAAAGTCCAAACACGACCTCTTCACTAGAAACAATCTACAAGAAAATGAGTTTGTCAACGAGATCTTGGATCCATTTCCATTCTATCGAAGGAATTGTGATATTTATATGATTACAAGTACATTAGCATTCGAACTCGAAAAAATAGATTTTGGATTTGGAAAACCTGTTAGAGTAAATCTAGGAAATGGTCCATATAGCAACATTTTTATCTTAATGAACACATCTGATGATCATGGCAGAGGAGTAGAAGCATCTGTAAACTTGAATGAACAGGACATGTCTGTTTTCATGAATGACAAGGACCTCCTCCAATTTGCTACGCCAGAGTAACAACGTCAAAATGAACTAAGCTAATAAATAGATGCGTCTGTTTACTTTCTAGAGTCTGTTGCATCTTTTTTCGCTTTACTTTTTATCTATTTATGCATTTTTAGTGTCTAGTGCTAAGAGTTTGGCACTCATTCTGTCTTGCCCTGTCCTGTCCTGTCCCGTCCCGTTTATGTTATCTTTCATTTATCGAAATAAAAACTTGCATTTTTAGTGTATGCTTGCTTCCATTGACACTCGAACGAGATGAGGCTGACTCGAAACAACTCAATGATATGCAAGGGCTACTTTTTTTGAATAAATAGTAATTGAATTATTTTTGGTAATAAATTTAGACATTTTATCTAATTTTTTAGATAAAAAGTCTTGTTCTTAAATGAGCTTCAAAATTTTAAGAGTACCGTTGAAGAGTTGAGTTTAGAAGTCAATTTAGAAAGAGTCAGCATGACTTAGATACTTTTTTCGATTGCGTTTTAATTACGTAATCACTTTTGTACTATTGTTTGTTTGTTTGTTCGTTCTTATCAAAATTGTATTCAAACAAACAAACTTTTAAGTCAAAAAAAAAATGATGCAATTCCTAAGTAGAATCTAGAGAAAAACTTTAATGATTTCGTCATGCTTACTTATTTGGTATTGAGCGAGATTTCCTTTAATAATAGTTTAGGGTGATCATCATAAAACAAGTGCTCTTGCATGAAAAAATAGTCCACTATAATCAGACAAATCATAGCTAAGAAGTTTAATAGAGATATTTATTATCAACTATTATGAAAATTTATCTTAAAATAATAGTCGATAAATATGCAATTTTGTATATTAATATTTGTCTAGCAAATATAACTATTTTATTGATCCCAAATGAACTCGCCCCAAAAAGAATAACCAAAAAAAAAGAAGTAATGTTTCCTTTATTTGACAATTGCAATAATTTGGGTTGGTGAAAAGGAGTCCAAGAAAGTGAACATTTTTTAATAATTAAAAAACAAAGAAACTAATATTATATCTATTGATGATGAATAAAATGATTATTAAAATATATCACATACTATATTCTAAATTATTTTATTAAATATGAGGGGAAAAAATATATAAAAGAGTATAGTCTTTCCTTGACTTCTTAGTTTGTTGCTCCATGTGAATAACACCTTTTTAGTTGGTTAAAAAAAAACACAATACACAAAGATATTCATTATTTAATATTATTAATATTTACGTTCTTTAATTTTAAATATACATAAATAGATATCTAAATTTGTATAAAGTTAAACAAGTAAATGTACAATTTATGTGGCATAATACAAATGAAACATCATGTACACCATAAAACGTAAATATCACGTAGAACGTGTGTGCTAATTATTCAACTCTGTATAAATTTAAGTATCTAATTGTAAAATAATGAACTTTAAAACTTTTTCTTGTTCGATTCGTCATCAAGTGTCCAATATCCATATTAAAACTTCAATTCCAACAAAAAAATTTATATACCAAGAGTTCGAACTCATTTTTTTTAATTAATAATGGAGCAACCCAACTATCGCATCACAAGTGTTATAGTCACATAGTAGTTTAAAATGTTTATAGCCTCCGACGTGATACCAAAAAATAAAATAACATAAAATATATTTTCATTTCTCACTCGATATTTGATATTTATATTACAATTCGATAAAATATTATTTCAAAACTCGAATCTCAATAATTCAGTGCACTACATCCTTTCGCCTTAAAAACAAAAAAATATTTCCATTCAACAAAAGGAGGTTATATTCCTTAAGCAGCCATACATGAATATTCTGCAAAAGGAAAAATGTATAAATATGTAGCAAAAATATAGAAAAACAAAATTCACAAAGTTTCCCATATTGATCCAAATACCAGAAACTTTCTTAGTTTCTTTCTTGGCAGTTGGCCATGGCGGATGAATCTCAAAAATGGGTTTTGATGGTAACAGCACAAACACCTACTAACATAGCTGTGATTAAATATTGGGGAAAAAGAGATGAAAACCTAATTCTTGCAATTAATGATAGTATTAGTGTAACCCTTGATCCTGCACATCTTTGTACTACTACTACTGTTGCTGTTAGCCCTGCGTTTAATCAAGATCGAATGTGGCTTAATGGAAAGGTAAATTTTTTATGTGATTTTAAGATTTTGATTACTGTTTGTTAATGGGGTTTGGTTAATTTTTGTGATATTGGATAAAAGATTAGTTTTTGAGGAGTGTAAGTTGAAAAAAGATTAGTTTTTTGTGAGTGTAAGTGTTTTAGCTGCTACTTGCAAGATTGTAAGGTGATGTGCTTTTTTAGTGCTGGTGGAGCTAAGATTTTCATTAATAGTGCTGGTGGAGCTAAGATTTTCATTAAGGTTCAAAATATGAAGAACGGAGAAGTCGAAGGAGGTTCAATATCTACTGTATATACATAAAATAATTTCAACTATATATAAATGGTATAGTTTTCTTCCGAAGGAGGTTCGATGATCCCCTGAGCCTTTACTAGCTCTGCCCCTGAGTGTCTTTTTAGCTGTATGTGACTACATGAAGTAGAATGAAGGAGGTTTAGATAAAGAAAAGGGAACTGAGCTCTTTCATTTCATATTAAAAGTCTTCATTTTTGCTGGAATTTGTTAATCCTTCTGCGTCTATTTATGTGAAAGTGTTTGACGTTACATAGAGTTTTAAGGGGAAGAAAAGAGACTTTTGAAACTTGTGGTTTAAAATGAATTGGAAGTTTATGTGGATAAACAAAGTTTAAAGTTAAATTGTTACTCTTTCCATTTCAATTTGTTTGTCTGGTTTTGACTTGCTACAAAGTTTAAGAAAGTAAAATAAAGACTTTTAATCATGTGATTTTAAACTAAAGATATGTGGATTGTAACAAAATGCCCTTTAATCTTGTGGTTTTAAACAGTTTGGTGAAAAGTTGGAATTAAAGAGTTGTCAAAAAAGGAAAGAGACATTTTTTTTAAAGAACTAAAAAGGAAAGTAGGACGAATAAATTGAAATAGAGGTAGCAGTAATATAGAAAGACGAACCAACAAGGATTGTGGCGGAATGGATAGGGTCCTTATACGCTTAACTAGAAGTTTCGGGGTCAAAGACCTATGTTGCTCGGACTCTTCAGAACTGTCAACGGGTGCGTGAGGAGTTTTAAATAAGGAATAGGCGACCAATCTCTCCATTTTGTACTCCTATGAGAATAAGTCTTTATTCTTATGGGAATTTAGTTAATTTGCTCTTGTTTCCCCTTTGATGTTGAAGGAGAATGTGTGAATATTCTTTTAATTCCATCATCACTCAAATCTTCGATCATCTTCTCTGTTTTTGCCTCAAAACAACAAACATAGCAGTGAAGTAAAATGATATCCTTCAAAGTGCGATTCCCACTTGCATGATTTTTTAGAAATCTGAGCTCATCGGAATTTATTATTCCGCCAATTTTATTTTGAGGTATACTTTGATCCTTTCTGGTTTTGCTATTGCTGGTTCGTTTAGGAAATATCCCTCTCCGGAGGCAGATACCAGAACTGTCTAAGGGAAATTCGAGCTCGTGCTAATGATGTTGAGGATGAGAAGAGGGGTATCAAGATCGCGAAAAAGGATTGGGAGAATCTGCACGTGCATATTGCTTCTTATAATAATTTTCCTACTGCTGCGGGGTTGGCTTCCTCAGCTGCTGGTTTTGCCTGCCTAGGTACTGCTAACTATTTCTTTGTTACTTGAATTCTGAATGTGTTTGTCGCTTCACTATTTCGTTTGTTTGATCTTCTAGTGGCTGTTAAGTTGAGTCCTCCTAATGGCTGCAGGAGTTGAAAATATTGTCCTTCTCTGAGGAACATTTGTATAAATGCTCATGTATATATGCTGCACAACTTGTGCCTGCAAAAGCTTTTTGAATTTTTTTATTTACCTTATTTGTTATAATAATATGGGCTGTTATTGGAGTCCACAACATATGAAATGGATCTTCTAGGGCTGCCTGTATCTTAATCTGTGATTTAACTTCAAAGCAAACAGAAAATGATTTTTGTATCTTTCTAGAGTGTTCCAGAATGTTTAAAGTACTTTCTCTAGCTTTTAGCACTGCATATAAGATAACATTCTCTATCATTTTTTCAAGTTCTGCACTTATCTAGCTTGTAACACTGCATATAAGACCTTTCAAATATCTTATAAGTGGTCATCAAAGAAGGGACCTGCTAGTGGAACTATAGAACTTATTACTGAGAAAATATCTTTCACTTACTTATACATCCTTTATCTCTGTGATGAAGTACTGCATTTTATCTCTGCATTTGTGCTTCTTTGTGTTCCAATCTCCTTTCGTATTGGATGAGTTAGTGGTAACAGAGTTCCTCGGTTTCCATCTATGCTACATATTTGTGCCCACAAGTAGGTAAATATTCGTCATATTCCATTGCTTTTTTGTTAGCATATTGTCATTTTAAATCATTGTTTAAATATATAATGAAATTCAGCGACAATGTGTAAACAATATCTCTAAGTGAGAGCATCTTATGATTTTTGTGTTGATAAGTGTATATATACTACACTATAACAAGTATGCCTCAGCCCCAAACAAGTTGGGGTCCTCTATATGTTCGCTAACTATGTTACTCCATTTAAACCCATCTCACGCATTAATACACTACTCATTAAATTAGTTCTTTCCTCGAGCTTTGTTTTCGATTGCTTTTTGAACCTAGTTCTCTCCTCTTCATGAATCTATGCTTTCTCTAAAAAAAACTTGTCTGAGACTTCAAAAGAGAGTACGACTAATTTCTGTTTTATCTATGTAGTTTATTCTCTTGCGAAGTTAATGAATGTGCAAGAGGACAATGGGAGGCTTTCTGCAATAGCAAGGTAAATCATCAGTCATGAGTAATTCCTTTAGCTTGTTGGTATGTATTTCATTGGTCCTATAAAGTCCAATAAATTAGGTTGGACGTCAGTGAATTCTACTGATACTTTTTGCCTCTGTTCCATTGGTCTTCTTATTATATGATAATTGAGATTCAATAGGTCAGATAAATAGTCAAACTGACAACTTTGTTTTTCACTTCAGGCAAGGTTCAGGAAGTGCTTGTCGAAGCTTATATGGAGGATTTGTGAAGTGGGTAATGGGGAAAGTACGTTTGCTTCATGAATTCCTATCTTGTGCTTCTGTTAACAATTAGCTTACCTTCTCAGTATGGTTGTAATTCATTTCCCTGGATACTTGTAGGAGGAAAATGGAAGTGATAGCATTGCTGTTCCACTTGTTGATGAGAAACACTGGGATGAGCTTGTTATCATCATTGCCGTGGTATGTACTTATCCATCCACATTATCATTGTTTCTCCAAAAGATTTTGCAACTAATATAGTGGTAGTATTCTGTTCTTATTTGTATGAAACTAATGCTTACACTGTGAGGGTTCACCAATTCGTATAATCTAATCATGTACTTTTACCCGCTCCTTAATTTACTTTCTTTTCTGTTCTAGAAGTCATCTTATAGTTTCATCACTTCTAAGTTTCAACTTATACTTTCATGTCATTTCGTCAAAATTTTATGCTGCCCCCCTCTCCCTCTCTAACTCATGTGTACATTCTTCACTAAGGATTAACAAAGCCAATCACACAAATACTGACTGTTGGGACAGTTTTCCTTTTTTTTTCCCAATAGAAGTCATATATCAAACAAGATTTGATTCTTATTGAATTGCTGTATATTCAGGTATGCTCACGGCAGAAGGAAACAAGTAGCACCTCCGGAATGCGTGAGACTGTTGAAACCAGTGCACTTATAGAACACAGGGCAAAGGTATTTCGTTCATCTGGACTCTCGATTACATTTAGATTCTGCATCTTCAATTAGTGTCCTCAAAATCTTCCAGCACATTTTCACTTGGTCTTTTATTTAACCTCAATTCGTCATATGACTTTTCATTCTCGTATTCAATTTTTCAGGAAGTAGTGCCAAAGAGAATAATTCAGATGGAAGAAGCCATACAAAAACATGATTTTGCAACTTTCACTCACTTGACTTGTGCAGACAGCAATCAGTTTCATGCAGTGTGCCTGGATACTAGCCCTCCTATATTCTACATGAATGACACATCTCATAGGTTAGTTCTCTCAACTCCACGTTACTAACATGAAGTGTGTGGAACTTCTTATTCTTAATAGAAGTACTGAACTTGATGATTGTTTACTAATGTTGAGAATTGTTTTATTTTCAGGATAATCAGCTGTGTTGAGAAATGGAATCGTTCAGAAGGAACTCCACAGGTTTTTCTGCTTCTCCATAACCTTTTCTAATGCATGCTTGCATAATTTTGTTCACCTCTATTAACAATGTAAAAGAACCAACTTCAAGAGTCGCTATCTTTTATGTATTATGCCTGAGAGATCTGTCATAGAATTCGATACTTGAGCTAGAATTTTGGATATTAGATATTTGAAAGGGAATAGTGATTACCTTCTGAACAGGACTTTTTTGCTTCATCTTTAAATATGTATAGCATCTCTTTCCTCAAATCCGTCTACCTTCCTCTTTGAAGAGTATGCAAACTGGATTATACTCCAACTGAACTTCCTCTGGTCTTCAGCTGGTTTTCCGGTTTCTTCATAACATCTGTTACCACTGAGATCTTGACGCCATATCAAGCGAAGCAGTAAAATCTATCCGTTTCAAGCCTTTTCCCGGTTCTGATTGACAATTGAGTGTTTTGATTAAGAATTATTGGGATCTGGAAAACCTAATACCTAACTATTTGACTTCTAAAGTAGGTTTACAGTAGCATTAGTAAATGCATTTGGCATTGTCACTAAGCATAAGAAATCTTGCCAGGTTGCATACACTTTCGATGCAGGGCCAAATGCAGTCCTAATTGCACGTAACAGAACATCCGCGGCACTTCTGCTTCAAAGGCTGCTCTTCCACTTCCCTCCAAATTCAGACACTGATCTAAACAGGTACATTCACTATCCCAATTTTGTAGCTTTTCCATAGGATGAATTGTTCTGGACCATATCGTATCAAAAGGCGTTCATCCTCACTGCTTCTTCCTCTGTCCAGCTACATCATCGGTGATAGATCAATACTGAAGGATGCTGGAATTCAGGATATAAAGGACATCGAAGCATTGCCTCCGCCTCCAGAAATCAAGGACAAGGTTCCAGCTCAGAAATACAAAGGCGAAATTAGCTACTTCATCTGCACGCGACCTGGTAGAGGTCCCGTTTTGATAAATGACAACAGCCAAGCTCTCCTCCACCCTGATACTGGGTTGCCCAAGTAAGCGGCGACGTTTTGTTTCCATAGTCAAGTATAACAGCCCTTGAGAGAAACACATTGGAGGCTGCCATTTTCAAAATGGTTCTAGTTGGATGAACTTTGAATTCAAAAGTTGTTATTTGTAGTTCAGTTTTCCTGTATTATTCCTCAGTGAGAATTCTTGTGTACTTGTTTTTTCTTTAATAAGAGTCGGCAATTTTTTTAACATATCAAGAAAAGATAATTATTTTTTTTATGATTCACCCTCGACATTAATTACCGAATCCCAAAATCATTTTTCAAGACTTATCAATACTAAACACTAATTAATACGAGCATTATGGTAAAATCTTCATATCAATCATTCTTTCTTCGAGAGTAAAAATGAATGGAGTGAGTGCGATTTTTGTCAACTAGTTAAAAAGTAAGTTATTTATCTATAAAATTAATAGGATTTTTGATTTGTAATTTAGAAACCCTTTAATTAGTACTACATAAAAATTAATCACAAAAAAACTTTGCGTATTATTTTATATAAAGTCAGAAATGAAATAACTAATACACATATTACTAATAGCGGCATAACTATAATCAGCTATCAAACAATCCCTCGGTGCTTCACACCTTATTTGGATGGTTGTTACGCATTGCATTGTATTGTTTGTTTAAATACAATATTTATTTTGATTGTTACTTAAATGTTATTATATTATATGGTTGGATCCAACTTAAAACAACAACGAAATGTCTCATTTTATGTAACGCCAATTTGATGTGATCACATCGTTATCTATTCTTTTGCTCGTTTTATGTTTATCAACCTTTTTATAACAACTGTAACTCGTATCTTAGGTTTCTTGGTAATGTTAATATATGTTATTATGTGACGATGTTTCTAGTTCAAATTCTAGCAAAGACAAAAAATACTAGGTAATTCTTTTTCATTTATCGTTGGCCACAGCCTTGGACCTATTACTAATGGGATATGATAAATATCAGTTGAAACTAATCTCGATATGTGAGCTAACTCGAACATCAAAATTATCAAAAAAATAATATAATGCGATACATTATAAAATAATACTCCATCCTTGTAACAACCATCCAAACAGAGTGAGATCAGTGTATTAAAAAGACTTTGAAAGTTCTCTGTCCATACCTAAACAACAAACTCACCTACCAAAATTCAAGAAAGAAGGAAAATGGCGTCGTCTCTGCTTACCAAACAGTTTGTCGGAGCTCCGGTTTCAAGTTTCGGATCCGTCCAGCTGCCATCCAAGCTCTCCTCTTCCAATCTCCAGTTCCCAACTCAACGATCGCATGCCAAAAGACTAGGTGAAACTTTATGCCATCCATCTGTTTGTTGAAATATCTGAATGAAATTGAGTGTTTCCCGCTTTTCTTCTGCTTTTTGTGTGAATTAAGGAATTGGGTTTTTAACTTTATTAGCATATGATCATTAAAATGGGATAAAAAAGTAGTCTTGGAATTTTTTTTTAATTTAAAAAAAATTTAAATTGGTGTAGGGGAAGGGAAAATGGGTGAGGGGATTACAAGGTGGGGAATGGAATCATGAGTTTGGTAATTGGAATGAGTATAATTTGAATTCCCTAGCAAGTATCCATTGGAGGAAAAGTCTGGTGCCAGCAGCCGCAATAATTCCAGCTCCAGTAGAGTGTATTTAGTTGAACTAAGATTCCCCAAGTCTTTGAAGTTGGTGTCTGTTTCGTACTGTTTTTTTGTATCTGATCATTCAACCATGTATGAAATCACCACCTTTTTTTTTTTGCTTTTGTCAGAAAACTGTGGTGGCCTATGATTTTCATTTCATCTTCATTATCTGTTATCTGGTTCTGTCAATGTTTTCAAACATTATCTTTGTTTTAGTTTGTTTGACTTACTTTTCTTTTTTATCTGTTTCAAAAAGAATGTCTCTTTACTTTTTTGACAACTCTTTAATTCCAATTTTCCATATGACATGTTTAAGACCGCAAGATTAATAGGCATTTTGATAGATTCGACGTATTTTTAGTTTAAGACCCACAAGATTCAGAAGTCTTCTTACTTTCTTAAAATCCATGCCAAGTCAAAATCAAACAATAACTAATATAGATGGAATCATGAGTTTGGTAATTGGAATGAGTATAATTTAAATTCCTTAACGAGTACCCATTGGAGGGCAAGCCTGGTGCCAGCAGTAATTCCAGCTCCAATAGCGTGTATTTAGTTGAACTAAGATTCCGTAAGTCTTTGAAGTTGATGCCTGTTTCGTACTGATTTTTTGTATCTGTGATCATTCCATCATATATGAAATCACCACTCTCTTTTTTTTTTGCGTTTGTCAGAAATTTAACTGTGGTGGCCTATGATTTTCATTTCATCTTCATTATCTGTTATCTGGTTCTGGCAATGTTTTCAAATACTATCTTCGTTTTAATTTGTTTGTCTTACGTTTCTTTTTAGTCTGTTTCGAAAAGAATGTCTCTTTCCTTTTTTGACAATTCTTTAGTTCCAACTTTCCACGTGACATGTTTAAGACCGCAAGATTAATAGGCATTTTGATAGATTCGACATATTTTTAGTTTAAGACCCACAAGATCAGAAGTCTTCTTACTTTCTTAAAATCCATGCCATGTCAAAATCAAACAAACAAATCGAAATAGAGGGAGTATTTGTTTCCATTCTCTGCTAATTACTGTACTTTTCTAATAAAAGCGTGTTGCCAAGCAATTTGGGAACAAAAAATTACAACTTTCTACTGGAAATAAGTACCATTGCCTCTTGAAAGTGAAATGAAAAGATTGTTTCTTCGTCGATGTTAAGGGCTTTTTCTCGAGTTGCTAGAATGGATTGACAACTTCTTATCTTCTTTTGTACTTGCAGAGATACAGGCTACTGGTAGTACATTTGGAAATTATTTCCGCGTTACAACTTTTGGAGAATCTCACGGTGGAGGTGTTGGTTGTATAATTGATGGATGTCCCCCTCGACTCCCACTCTCAGAGTCAGATATGCAAGTGGAACTTGACAGGAGGTGTTTACTTGTTCTGAGATTTCCTTTTGTGGGTTGACATGACCAGCATCAGTGAAGATGTTCTGTTCTAATAGATTGAAATCCTTCAAATTTCTTGGTCTTCTATCATTTCTTGTAACTGTTTCAAGTATTGCCCATTCTTGACATCCCCATCTCAGATAATTGGTGGAGCAATTCATTAGGATACTTTGGATTTATTTTGGCCAAATTTGAATTTCATGCAAAACTTTCTATTCAGGAGGCCAGGTCAAAGCCGAATTACCACACCAAGAAAAGAGACTGATACTTGCAAAATATCATCAGGCACTGCCGACGGTTAGTCCTCTGTTAAAGTATCTTCTGGCCTGTGTCCCTTCCTTTGACTTACTTTTAAAAATTCAGCTTCTATCTGTGCTTAATTTACAGGTTTGACTACGGGATCTCCAATCAAAGTTGAAGTACCCAACACTGACCAGAGAGGAAATGTAAGTATGCCATGATTGTTCTGAAATACAAGAGAGGAAGTGGAACAACAATTTACTTTTTACAATGATCTATATTTTTATCACTCGACTTTGCATTTATTGCACGCAACTGGATGAACTTAATTTACTTGCTTGGTGCTAAGGTACATGACATCTAATCTGTCTGAGAAAAATTAAGTGTGCTAACCTTATGCTATTGTGCATAGAAAGTTAATTTAAGGTTATTTAAATTGAGTGTTTCCAAGAACATGATAACTTGACATCCTTGGCATGTCAAGTTCATTGTCTTTAAGGGCATGGAATAGTGACATTCTTAGCATTATTAACTGTGAGGATTAGTATCACTCAACAATCTTTCAGAGGTTGACTTTCTGCATGCATGAGACTTCAAAATGATTTCTCTAAAAGTTGGTGAATGGTGCTTGTACTTATAAGAACCATGCATATTTTCAAACTCAAAACAAGTGAAATGAGCTATTCAGAGCATTACATCCTGATAATTGACGAATAGCTTTGAAGTCGAAAGGAGAAATATTTCAGCCTAATCTGAGATTCATGATTGAAGATGTTATGCTTGGTATGCGTTCTTTCTTCTTTGTGTCAAAATCTGTGGTCTCGTGGTACTTGACAGATTTCTTCATTTCCTGTTGGATTGCCAGGACTATAGTGAAATGTCCCTTGCTTATAGGCCATCTCATGCTGATGCAACTTATGACTTCAAGTATGGAGTTAGATCAGTACAGGTAATGTCAAAGAGGAGCTCATTTATTATAAGAAAGCTTTGCAGATTGTTCATAAGCAATCTCTGTAGTTATAGCTCCTACTATTGCTTGTGTCCTTACTTGGGTTAGTGGAATATACAGGGGGGCGGTAGATCTTCAGCAAGAGAAACCATCGGGAGAGTCGCTGCTGGAGCTGTTGCCAAGAAAATTCTCAAACTTTATTCAGGAACTGAGGTGAGGTGCTTTATTGTTACAGGTTTTCTAATGTCAGTTCTGAATGATATCCTTTGTACCAGTAGATAAATTGTTACTGAAAGAAGATCCCCTGAAGTGTTGCACAGATGTTAAAGGCATGCCAGTTTTTCGAATCCATCCCCTACCCCAATTTTTATTCATGAATTAAACACTGAATAGTAAAAACTGTAGATCCACTTCTTTTTGGGGGATTATTGACCCATTAATCATCATCAATTCCTTTATAACAAGTTGGGCTCCAGTATGAAGAAATAAAATCAACTGTCATGTCCATCACAGTTATGTTATGTTCTAGATGAATACACAACCTATACATCTGATAATGTAAATTGGATTTCTAAGTTAATGAAGAATTGAGGTGGGTTATATCATATGATTGTGATTGGTAGAGGCTTTTGGTAGGCCCGATTTACTTAGTTTCTGAATTGTTTCTCTTGTAAGATTTCAGAAGCACCCATCTGTATACTTAATGGAAGACACATACTTGTTCTGAAGAACCTGAGACTTTTGTGTATTGCAAAAAAAGAAAAAAAAGATCTTATATATTTTTGGTGGAAAATTATCCATTCTGACTCTGTTGCTAGAGAATCTATTACAGTATTTGCATATACATATATCTTTACTGTTTGTTGCATTAATGTGGAGGTTTCTTCTACTTCTTTTTCTTTTTTGGGGGCTTTTTCTAAAGAAATGTAGCTTTTGGCTCCAATATTCTGTTCTGCAGATCCTTGCTTATGTTTCACAAGTTCATAATGTTGTACTTCCAGAGGATTTGGTTGATGACCAGACTTTGACACTAGAGCAGGTATGTTTCACATGAGAACTATATATCTATATCTCAAAAAAAAAAAATCATAACCATGGCGGTTCAGGCCAATATAAGCAGCCGTGTTGCCCAGAAAAAAGGCACGGTTTATAGAAAATATATATAGGGAGAATCTCATGTAGATCGTGGCAGGTTTATGATAGTGTTGGGACTTGCCGGAAGGAATTGATACATCACCTGCCAATACATTTTTAAAAAAATTCTAACTTATCCTGATAGAGATCACTTGCCAATCTTCTTGTTGAAAAAAATTGAATGCATAGACACACTAATATATAGAATAAGATATAGAAACTGGTTAGATGTGTGTTTTACACAAAGGAAATCCCACTTCTATTAGGAGCTTAAAAAATTATAGAAAAGAGCTTTTGAGGAGGGTAGATTTGACTCTTGAGGCAATGTTTCTCCAAATCTGCAATATAGGATCTGTATATGAGCTTTATTACTTGCCTAATGGAGTGCATATAAACAAGGGCTAGAAAAATTATAGGACAGAACTTTCAAGGAGGGCATGTTTGAGCCTATGGCAATGTTTCTTTCTCCATATCTGCACTGTGGGATCTCTTTATGAACTTTAGCAGTTGTCCTATAGAGTGGATATAAACACCATTTACCAATTCTTGAACTCATCCAATATATTAAGGAAATAGCAAATATTAGATGTACCATAAAAAGAAAAAGGAAAACAATCGAGTGTCCTTTCTGTTGCATTCCCTTGTGGAGTGGATACTATTTATAATGCACACAGCACAGGAATTTCCGCTTCTCTAAGGCATGGAGTGTGAGGAGTATTTTAGTTGTAATGCATATTTGTGGTTCTCTGTATTAACAATTGACTTCTGGTGTTACGCTGATAGTTTTTGACCTTCTGGTGATAAAAGAACTTGATTTCTGTGGTATTATCACTTGATGCCAGATTGAAAGCAATATTGCTCGTTGCCCGAACCCTGAATATGCAGAAAAGATGATTGCAGCCATTGATTATGTACGAGTGAGGGGGGATTCTGTTGGTGGTGTCGTAACTTGCATTGTTAGAAATGTTCCACGAGTAAGCTCTCTCTCTCTCTCTCTGTGTGTGTCTGTTAGTTATCGTGCATGTCTTTGGTTCTAGTGAGACCTTCTCTTGATAATTTGATGATAATTACTAGGGTCTTGGTACACCAGTCTTTGATAAACTTGAAGCTGAGCTGGCTAAAGCATGCATGTCATTACCGGCAACAAAGGGTTTTGAGTTTGGAAGTGGCTTTGCAGGTACAGAGTCTTCATATTATGGAAGTTATTGAAATTTGCTTTTAGTTACTGTAGTAATTTTTTGCATAATAAGTTGCTTAGCTTTAGTTTGTTGAGATATTTTAGATTTTTGAATTTTTAACTTTGAATTATGCAGATTTTTTGCTGTAAGTTGGCTAATTTAAAACTCCCCATGCTTGAGAAAAATATTGAGAGACATTTTCAATCAATATTTTCTAACCCGTTTTGCTGCACCATCTTTTAAAAAACCAACAGAAGTGATTTTTTTATATCATGTTGCTGGATTATAGCAAACTCCAAAGTCGCGACAGATTAATCAAGGCAGGTGTTATCATCTATATAGTATGGTTAGGAATACAGATTTTGTATTGGGAACCTGTTCAATGAAAATATGAACCAGTTATTATAAAAAAAATTCATTCATATTTTATCTAAAGAAGTACAAATAATTAAAACAATTAAAATAATTCCAAAAATTACCCAATATCATGAGTAAAGTGTAAAAAGCAATAGTCCACATCTAGTTCAGTATTGCATAAAATGTAAGAAAAATCAATTTTAAGACAGTTTCACAACCTCCAATGATGAAGCTCTGAGGACCCAAGCATCTGTTTTCTGTTAGCAGGTGCAACTTTGAACTGTTCTATTTCTTATCCTCCTTTACAAAACCTGATCCCTTACAATTTTACCCGATTGACTTGCTTCTCTTGGAGCTCTGGATAACAGAACCTCCTTGAATGCCTTAGTCTTGCTGTGCCCTTTTCAATCCATCATTGTTACTTAGGTAATGACACCCTTTCTATTCTTTCCAAAATTGTATGACCCATGACAAAGATGATACCAGCATGCAGTCTAAAATTATTACTCATACAATTTGATGCTAATCTGCTGGAATCTTGAATTCGCAAAATTATCTTCCCAAATAAAGCCCAAGATGTCTTTAGATCGAAGCTGCATTCTTGTATCTCATTATGCTTAGTACGGTTTGTGTTGGTGCCTAGATGATATTGGATTATCAGGATCTAACATTGTTGAAGAGTATGAAACGCTAATGCTTCCAGCTTGAAGTAGATAAGAAAGATAACAAAAAGACCTGGTTTCGGACTACCAAAAGTTTTTAGGTGGTCAAGTGTGCTTCATTGAGTTTAGATCTAGACTGTTGCTGGTCCAGGAGGTGCTTGTTACTTGACTGGTGATTTAAGGGGATTAAACAACTAGTGCTAAGGATCTTAGTTGATTCGTCGACACTTTGTTTACGGCGTAGTTGGTTGGAATATAAGGAAGTTGGCCAATTCAGTTTCAAGTCATACTTTGTTCGTTACATGTCTAGACAACTTCTCTGAATTAAAATAAGGGTATCGTCCTATGTCAAAAAAAATAATCTCATGTTCTATTTTGTTTCTGGTGAAAAACTGCAGGTACTTTCATGACTGGCAGTGAGCACAATGATGAGTTCTTTATGGATGAACATAATCAAATCAGGACAAAAACCAATAGATCTGGTGGTATCCAGGTACCCTCGGCAACGTTCACTTGGATATGTCTTTAGAAATGGATAAACAATTTCATTTTTTTTGTAAGTCGAATTATCTGTTTCATTTATCTCACAGGGAGGCATATCAAATGGAGAAATTATTAATATGAGAATAGCTTTCAAGCCAACTTCTACAATAGCAGTAAGTTCTAGTCTGTCAAAAATTCCGTTTATTTTTCACAAGTTATATTGGTATTTTACACGTCTTATTTCAATTGTTATGCAGAGGAAGCAACATACTGTTAGTAGGGATAAACATGAGACTGAACTCATTGCTCGTGGTCGCCATGATCCTTGTGTGGTTCCACGAGGTTTGTATGCCTGACTTTGTTTGACTATTACTCAATTTGGCTAGTCCCTTCCATTATCATACTAGGATGTTTACTCTTAGAAGCCACTAAAGCGGCGTGACTACCAGACTAGCTCAATCTGTTCTTGTTCTTTCCTGTTGTTTGATAAAATAACCAAAAGAAAATCTGCTGGCCATTTGCCATTCAAAACATTTCTTTTCTCCTTAAATTTCTAAACACTTGAAAAGTAAAATGGACATTTGATGTGTTGGTGCAACAGCTGTTCCGATGGTGGAAGCAATGGTCGCTCTGGTGCTGGTGGATCAATTGATGACTCAATATGCACAATGTATGATGTTCCCAATCAATCCTGCACTACAGGAACCTTTGCAATCATCGACAACCGAGTCAGCTCAGGTTCCCCTTTAAAAGAAGCAGAGCAGCTATAAAAAAACTTCTCCTACATGGTTTCTCACTTTCTGGCTTACTACGTTTGGGGAGTGTAAATTTCTGTTAAAAGAAGCCATCTTTGATGCCTTACAGAGTTATATTGTTGAACAGACGTAAATAGCTTTTGTTGCTTGAGCTATCACCAAGTTGTTGTTCGGACTCTTCAAAAATGCCGTTGGTTGTGTGTTGGATCCTCCAAAATTAGTTCATTTTTGAAGGATCCATCACAGGTGCAAACACATGTTGGGAGAGTCCGAGCAACATAACTTACCAATGTACTGAGAGTTGAGTGTATCTTAAAAAACGTGTATAACTTTTCTTGTGTGTATAAACTCATGTTGTACTCACCTTAGCATTTGCGATTTTATAAATTTTGTGAAATAAATTGAACTTTTTTTTTGGTGAATGCACCGCATAGCCCCTATTTGGGGAGCGATTTTTTCATACGCAGGGCTCGAACTCGAGACCTTTGATCAAAGGAGAAACAATCCCATCTATTATGCAAGACTTAAACTCGAGACCTTTGGTCAAAGGAGAAACAGTCTCATCTATTGCGCGACATCCTTTGGTGTACAAGTTTAAATGTTTACTTGTTCATATTCAAAAGTTAAAGCGCATAAATATCAACCAAAGTCGAGTTAAAAGATACATTTATGTATTATCCCGAACCAAAGGTGCACTACTTTTGTTATTTTCTCTACTATTTTACCATATATACACCTTTCTTTGAATTTCACTCATCTTCTTTCTTTGAAAAAAGTTGACAAATCCACCTCCATTTTCCTCCATAGCTTCACACTTTCAAAGCTATTTAACAACAAAAATCAAAGTATTGATTCCAGATCTGCTACTGATTCAAGCTTCCCCTCTGCACATCAACTGTTTGATAAAAGGTCTCAAAGAAAATGAAAAGACGAGGTCATTTCACTAAGGATCCGATCAAATTTCTATGCCTTGTAGTGTTGATTGCTTGTAGTTTGGTGCTGTGTTTTTCAGTACTAAAACTTAACGAAATACCACAAGGAACTGAAAATGTAATTGGTTTGAAAATGAGGATAAATCGAATTGATGGACGAGGAGGAGGACGAGGAGGGATAGGGAAGTTTGGGGAAATAGTTATTGGAATGTTACCTCAAGATTTGGGGTTTACTTTATTTTTGCCATCTGAGAAAGCATTTGAGCGGGATCTGGGATTGAAATTGGGTGAGAATGAGAATGGGAATGGGAATGATACGTATGCAATATTAACTCGTGTACTCGGGTTTTCAGCTGTACCAAGAAGGATTTACGCGAATGATGTACAATTCGGGAAGGAGATTGATTATGATTCCATATCGGGATACACTATGTATGTATCGAAAGATTCAGATGGGTTGTTGATGGTGAATAGAATTGCTTCGGAAATGGTGGATCTGAGAAGAGGGAAGATTGTTGTACATGTTATGGATGGGGTTATAATGGATTCAGAATTCGAGCAATCTGTTCGACCTGATGATGATTGAGTTGAGCTGAGCTGAGGTTTCATGAAACACTTGTGAAGCTTGATGCATTGAGATGGTGCAGGAAGATCTATAAAGACGAAAACTTTGGTGTATAACGTTGCTGAATTTAAGTAAATCTGTTCGACCTGATGATGATTGAGCTGAGTTGAGTTGAGTTGAGCTGAGCTGAGCTGAGGTTTCACGAAACACTTGTGAAGCTTGATGCATTGAGATGGTGCAAGAGGATCTATAAAGAAGAAAACTTTGGTGTATAACGTTGCTGAATTTGAGTAAATCTGTTTGACCTGATGATGATTGAGCTGAGTTGAGTTGAGTTGAGCTGAGGTTTCACGAAACACTTGTGAAGCTTGATGCATTGAGATGGTGCAGGAGGATCTATAAAGACGAAAACTTTGGTGTATAACGTTACTGAATTCGAGTAAATCTGTTCGACCTGATGATGATTAAGTTAAGCTGAGATGAGGTTTCACGAAATTATTGATTGCTGATCACCCCCCATTTTTGACACGGAAGAACTTGCGAAGGTTCTATCGAATACAGGGAGTACTTGATGCATTGGTATAGCACAAGAGGATCTATAAAAACGAAACCTTTGGTGTATAACTTTGCTGAATTAGAGTAAATCCACTCTCACTGACTTTGTTAAACAAAATTGAGCAGAGTTGAAGACACCATTGAAGTATAAGTGGACTTACCAGATCAACTACAGTAGTACAATCTGCTTATGAAGAGGAATTCTGCGTTACCTGAGTTGAGGGTCTTTCGGAGACAACCTTTCTACTTCCCGAGATAGGAGTAGGTTTATGTACACTTTACCCTCGTCAGACCCCCGGCTTGTGGAATTACACTGAGTATGTTGTTGTTGCTTATGAAGAGGGATTATCTAAGTTTAATGAAAGTTCCATATGTATTTCCAGCAGCCTTTATCTAATGTATATATGCATATTCAAACTTGTGTGAAATTATTTTTTATGTATATATAGTAGATGTCGAACTCCCTTCATCCGCCATACCTTCATATCAAAGCTGAAAATGATTGACTTTTGGATTTAAATAATAGCACATAATGGCAATACTTCTTCCCATTTCTTCTTTTACGACTAAGGCATAACTCAAGTTCATATGGCATGCACAATTTTGAGGCTCAATGTGGAATTGATCTAATACAAAATTTGTGCGGGCCTAGACCAGAAGTGGACAATATGCGAAATGAGCTTAGGTCGTGACATCAAATCACTTTCAGATGAAAGGAGTATGCATTTGATTCAAAACAAAATGAATGTCAATCACTACCAAGGAAAAGACATAAATCTATCTCGTACAAAGGAAAAGAAAATGAAATTACAAGCAAGGAAAAATGAATAAGCAAGGGAAAACTTGCTAGTTATCAATTACACAGGAAAAAATGTTCATATCTGTCAACTAAGAAAGGCCAAAAAAGAAGACAAAGTCGTAACGTCAATGTATGAAGATGAAGAAAGAATTCAAAACAAAACTTTGCCATTTTGAAGAAGATCAAAACTAGTATGCAACTTTATCTACTTCATGCACAAAAAGTTCATGTCCATCTTCTATGCTATGGCCTTGCTCCAACTCAGAATTGAAAAAAAAGAGAATCTTGAAACAATGTACTAACTTTTTGTCAACCATCTTCCAGCCTGAGAATTGGAGAATCAGGACTCTTGAAGGTACTGATCAGTCTTTGATATACAAAATGACCATATGTGTTCTCTTACACTAATCCTCCAAAATTTTGCAATCTACTACTCATTTGGTGGCTACACATGCATTTACTTTAAATAAGTGAGTTTTTGGCTGTTTACACTTTTCAACCTGGACACTTGTTAAATCTTCAGTAGTCAAGTGCTGACTTGTTGATCACTGTCTGAGATTCATTTGTTCCGTGAAGTTGTTAGTTCACTCCTTTTTGTCTTCAGAAGTTGTTGAATCTTGATGCTTCTTGGGTGACTTGGGAGGATCTTCACTTTTGGGTGACTCCAGTTTGTGGGCTGAAGTTGTGAGATCTTGATGCTTTTCGGATGTGCTCAGAGACTCTTCACTTTTTTCAGGTGGTTTCAAACTGTCATTTTTGTTATCGGGTAGGTCTTTTGAGTCTGCTTTCTCAGAGTTTTCATTTGTTGAATCCATTTTAACTGTTGGTTCCACAACATTCTCTGATTTGTCAGGTGAGACTATTTTGTGCGGTGAAGCTGTGGAATTATGCTGACTCTTCAGAATGTCTGGAGATTGTTCATGGTTATGAGACGAGTCAATAGAACAATCCTTTTTGGTGGATAGATCAGTACTATCCTTTTTTTCGTCTGTCAACTCAGCACCCTCTGCATTGTCCTCTGTATTTTCCTCAACTTCCAAGGGTCCAAGCTTTGCATCAATCCTCTTGATTGCAACTGTTAATGATCTTGCATCACGAGCAGCTGCCAGCTGTCCGGGTGATGATGCCTGTTTGTGAAGAAAAGAAGATATCAAACACATTAGTAGTTTCATTTTTTACTTTTATTTACTTTCATTTTACGTTGGTACTACTTTAATCTTCTTGCAAATTAGCTGCAAGGGAATCCAGAATCCAGAGAAACACCTTTGTGAATTAGATTCAATAGATAGCTCTACCATTCAGTTTGTCTTGATTAAACTGAATTGGCCAGCCAAGGCGACATGACAGTTATTTTTCATCCGAAATATCCATTCAAATACTACTCCCTCCATTTCACTTTGTTTGTCTGGCTTTAATTTGGCATGAAGTTTAAGAAATAAGACTTCTGTATCTTGTGGTCTTAAATTAAAGGTATGTAGAACGTACCAAAATGTCTTGTGGTCTTAAATATGTCATGTGGAAAGTCGAAATTAAAGAGTCGCCAAAAATAAAAGAGCACTCTTTTCTAAACTGACTAAAACGGAAAGTAAGACAACACAAACTAAAATGGAGGGAGGACCATTTTTCTTCACCAACGATATCTCCCCATGTTACTAACGGGGTCACAGAGTAGAATAATGCAAGGAAAATAGTGGCAGGACAGAAAACACTGCTACTCTGATCTCTGAACTAGTTAGATAAAAGTGCACATTTTGGTCTTTCTATTTCTACCATTTTGGAATTATTTTTTTTCTTTCTCGACATTTTTATGCCTCATCAAGAGAGAAACATTCCAAACAAAAGAAGCACTACTGTAAGTTCAATATCCAAAGAAAGAGAATGGGGGCAGCATTTAATAACTGACCTCCAACAATTGTTCAGCCCTTTTCTTCAAAGCCTGGAAGGATGCTTCCTTATGAATAAATTTTAAGATGTGGATCAAGTGAGACTGAAGATTCTCGAGACGATGTTGGTCCGTTTTGCATTGAGGAATAGTGGATACACAGCCTACTGGATAGAAGGGGCAATTAGCAAGCTTCATTGGACATAATGTTATACAGTGCCTGTCCATTTCGCGCCTCATGAGTGTTTCTGGGCATTTCTGCTCACATTGGAGTATTTTGAACGGACATATTGAATCATGCAGTTCCAGCTGAGCTGCACTAAATCGAGCATTACATCCCTCATTTTCACAGTGCAATTCCCTAAAACCACATGAGGTGATATGTTTTGAAAGCTCTTCGTCAGATTTAAACTTCATATTGCAGTGATAAATGTTCTTGAAGTCAACATTTCTTATCAATGTTTGTGCCACTGCTGCCCTCCTCGCCATCAACCAAAAGCCATTCATTTCCATTTCTTGTACGAAATCATCTATCCTTTCCTCTCTTCTTTCACTAAGCATCCATGCTGATACTTTGCAGAAAAAGTTCCTCTTAGACACTGCAAAATCATCAATAAAATCTGATATATTATCATGAGGATTGTCCGACACTTCAATAACTGAGTCACCTTCTAAGACAACAGATTCTGCAACAAACATCTCGCTTCTCTGGACAAGATAGTCCACCATTTCTCTTCTAATATCAACAGCCACAGAAGCGGGGCTATTCAACAAACCACCAGTAGTATTGTCAATACAGGCAGAGGCTAATCCTGGGAGGAATTCATCCACTACCTTTTGAACCATTTCTGCATCAAATAGATCACAACGGAAAGGGGCATCATCCTCTTCCACTTCAATTTCTGCTGGTTTAGTATCCTTAACTTCATCTAAGTTCACGTCTTCAAGTTCTGCTGTTTCAATTTTCCCTTCATCAGTAGAGTGGTCCATGTTCAAAGAAGCTTCTGACATGTCCAAAGAGATAAAAGAACTGCAAATGACATATTATGTTTAGTACTGCATATACTGAAAATGACTATAAGAAAACTCCTAAAAGAAAATAAGTGCTCAAAAGCATGACAGGAGAATCTTGGGTGGTGAAATAAAAACCATCATTAAATGTGACTGGAGAAGAAACATGAATATCACTGGGGTAAAGAAAATTTCAAATTGTTCATTTAACTAGTTTATCTTTCATATCCTCTGTTAATATTCTTCTTCGCAAACTGGCGCCAACGCTACATCAGCCTAATACTTCCATAGTTGCCTCCTCTTTGGTTACCTACATACTTTTGATAAGAAGAGAAAATATGGTTTTCCTGCTGTTTTGTCGCCAAAGAAATAAAAGCAGTAATATATATATATATATATATATATATATATATTATGATACAACAATAACAACATTACCTAGCGTAATACCACAAGTGGGGTTTGGGGAGGTGGTATGTATGCAGCCTTACCCCTACCTTGTGAACATAGATGAGACACCACACAACAAATAGAAAAGCAACTAAGAGTAACGAACCATAAGTCATTTTCCTAGATAAAATATACTTATCAAAAGAAAATATTACATCATTTTGAGAATCTTACATAATTGAAATAACATGATTCTTGTGTTTGTGTGAACAACTCAATCACTTTTTATATCCCTCCAACCCAGTACCGGACCAAAAATCCTGACAACGGGATTTAAAAAGATGCAAGAACACCAGGCCTGGGATTCAAACATGTTAAACTTGTTTATTCTCTGAAAATTCAGTACTTTCCCAACTCAGAAAGAATCAGAAATGGATTTCTCCGAATTTGACAGAGAAAATTATTTCATAACTACCTCAGTCTTCCTTACAGAAAGTGCAAGTAAAAGGACTGACTCATCCAACAGTAAAATAAGTGAAACAGATAGCCTTGACTTCTTTGCACAAAAATGAGATAACAGGATCTCATGGTGAAATCTAAACCATAAAACTAAAGTTAGCATACAAGGGAGTGGCCTAGTGGTCAATGAAGTGAATTGAGAATCATGAAATCATAGGTTCAAACGACCGGAGGCAAAACACTAGGTGATTTCTTCCCATTTGTCCAAGCCTAGGTGATAGAGTTACTCAATACTTGTGTTGGTGGGAGGTAGTTAGGTATCCTGGAATTAGTCGGGGTGCACACAAACTGACCCATCACCACAATTATTAAGAAAGTCATCCAAAGTTGTTGTCACAGACAACATGAAGTAGATTCTCATAGCAACAGAAGTTCTGAGATTTAGAAGGAAATGGACTTGCTTGGCACAGAGGGTTTGACTTCCAAATCGAGAGGGATTCAAGCATATTCACCAGATTCAACTAATCTTTTTCAAGACAACATAGTATATATGACAAACCCCTAAAATTTCTGAACTTCTAATTTCAAAAGTACAACGGCTTCAGCGCTGAAAAGCTTAATCATATAACCGTTTAATACTGGATCCGCCTGCTTCCAGACCAGTGATGCCATTTACATAAGAATTTTCTGTAAAATGAATCACAATGCTTTCTTGTTCCCCTTTAACCATTTTCCTTAAATTGCACCACATTTTTAAGATGTGATGCCAGGATATCCCAGGATCACAATTCTGGGATTATAACTAGAATTACTTTGTGGATAACCAATCCACTTTTAATATGGGATAAGTTACACCAATATTTGGTATAAAAATAATACCCGTTAAAGCTAATATCTCGTTCCTCCAACCAAATACGAGATAACTCAACTCCCAAAGTTTAAACCAGAATAACCCCATAATCCCTTGAACAAAACATCTCCTAAATATATACATACAAAGGCGGAGCTAGAATTTCAACTTTATGAGCTCAAGATTTTAGAATGACAACTTCAAGTGATGATAACTAAATCCTCAATCTAATGAACAAAAGTTATTGGATTCAGCTGAACCCATATCCAGACTTCTAGCAATGGCATAGATTCCGAATCAAATTTTGAAAATTCATCTTCAAATATCTGTTTGACTATAAAATCTAATCAAGATTTTGAAAAATCTCATCTTTTTTATATTGTGAACCAGTTTTGGGGAGAAATTTCATTTTCACTCACAAAGTTTTAATTTTTTTTCAACTAAAATGCATATCCAAACAAGGAGCTTCAAATCTTGAATCTGTCAACCAACAAATAACAATCAAGGAAAAAAGATATCACCTTTAGCTTCTCTAATTTGATAAGATTGAATCACAAGTGAAAATCTGACAGCCCATCAAATGGGTGTCAATCAAAAGTCAATACAAATATAAACAATCAATCCAAATTTCCAAAAATGCAGACAAAAAAAAACATAAAAATGTATGAAATAAAAAACAACAAAAATTGAATACCTCAAAATCTTGTGGATTCCTATTTTGTCTCCGCCCAATTTGTTGGGAAAAAGGTAAAAAGCTCCATAATCTCAGGTGTGTGTTGTATAAGACAAGCAATTTGGACCTATTAATTTAAATTGGCAATGGTTTTTTTTTTTCTTCGCGGTGTCGGGTACCTGCATTGAAACCGATTATATCCGAATTCATGTTACGTAGGGCTCCACTTGGAGGAAAACACAAATTCAAATCCGAGACATCTGGTTAAGTCCTTTGGTGGTAATTGGCAATAGTTTGATTGGGAATAAGTTATTTTTAGATTATTTATTTTAAGATAAGTTATTATAAATATAAATAATAGAATAAATAATTTAAAATTAACTAATTCTTCAATCAAATTTAGGGTAAAATAATCTTACGTTTTATTATTATATCTTATGCTTCATATTCAATGATTCCTTAAATTTTGAATGCTTTTTTTTTTTTTTGTCTATTATATTGTTTTTATTGTGTTTAAATAAATTGTTAATGTGAAAATTAGAGGAATTTTGATTTTGAGGGACAGCATAATAAGTTTATGACTTCTAAATTAATCACCAAATTCATAATTAGATTATTTAGTGTTTAGATTATTTTAAGCAATTTTAAGTTAAAGTGAGAAAAATAAGTTAAAATTTCGAATTTATGATTGTCATGTTCCGAGAAGTAAAAAGAAGAGGTATTTTTTTATGGTCGTACTGTTTGAGTTAGTTTTCACACATCTCAATTAATTTTATAAGATATCTATCACTTTTCATCAACAATTCGTATTAGGTGACTATTATCACAGGTGGAAAAAAATCATCTTTTTTTTTTGATGAATTTGAACTTGAAACCTCATAGCTCTCAATTGATTCATTTATCACAGGGCTACACAATAACTTATTTCGAGATTGTTATGTTATTTTTATCGGGACTTGAATAACAATGCTAAACAAATCCTAGGAGTCATTTGTTATGAAGGACGATAATCTACGATCTATGAGGGACGATATCTTTTTTTAAGAAGATTTTAATTAAAATACACCAAATTCGACATATTATATGAAAATTACTATATACACTTAAAATAATTAATTGTTTATTTGTTTGAAAGTAGAGAATGTACGTGTGTTAAGTACCAACTAGTGCGATGAAAAGAAGAAAAAGGAACACAACAAGCTTCATAAATACACTAATAATACCACAGTTCAATCGATACACAAAGCATTTCACGTTCACGCAGAAAATAAAAAAAAAAAAAAAAACTGCAACCTAAGAGGGGTGTAATGCCCCTTTAAAAACAACTACCACATTTTATTCCCAAAAACAAAACTAGATAGAAAGACTAATAAAGTAATTAATTAATTGTCATTTTCATGACATTAATTAATTAATTAACAAATCTTAGTGCAGAAGCATTTTCTATGAAATCCAAATCCAATGCAATCTCCCCCGGAGAAATATTCGTTACGGCATACGAGAGCGCAGTTGTGGTCACGCACACATGGACCCTTGTACCCATGGCTTTGTGAGATGCACACTCTTCCCTCCGCCACTCGGATCGATGTTTCTGCATTTATAATTTAAATTTGATCTATTATAACACGTTATAATATATACATGTACATCACATTCGTTATACTAATAAGTATAATTACATATATACGTTGTCAGTACACATGACTTATCAAATATATACAAGTCATGAGTATGAAACTGTAGAAACTATACATGACTATACAATGAAACTTACCAAAAATCATAGAAAGTATACATTAACTATAAAATGTAGATTACTTATACAAGTGTTATACATTGAATATACATTACAATACACTTAAAACTGAATATAGCTTCACTATACATGACATATACACTGACTATACATATCTAATTGTCTATACAATGAAAGACTATTTTTTTAGTAATTATTTTGGCCAAACGACTATGCACTGTAATTATCCCCAAAAATTACTAGTATGTAATTTGTGTATATATTTATTGTTATAAGTGTACGTTTGATATCAAAAGTTGTGGTACTCTACACCTGATTAGTAATGACGCCAAATCTTCAATGCAAATATTATTGTAGTTATTAAGTTGTAAGACCCTATTCATGATTCTTATAGCCTTGAAGTATAAGAAGTAGGAAATATCAGTTTCACGAGTAACATTTTATATTAATTGTGTCCTTCCTATATCCCAACACATTTCATGATCTTCACCCTTATTCTCGTTGCTCCGATACCATCTACTATTACTCTCACCTCTCAAACAATATTTATCTAAATTATATATAGACGTTTTTTATTCAAATAAAAGTAAGAAAAATAGTAAATAACCATTTTTCACATTAAAAAATTATTAAAAAAGGGGGAAAAAAGGACTCACCTGAGGTGAACAAAATGAATAGAAGAAACAAAAGACCAGAAAATTTCCTCTCCATATTTTGCTTCTTTTTTTTTTCACACAAAAATATTTTTTGAAATATTGATAGGTGACTTCTAAGGCCAATGACAATCACTATAAATAGAGGAAGAATGACAGTATCAATGCCCTAATTTTACTGTCCTCAAGGTAGTATAAATTAAAAAATACAAATTTTAATATAATATATTAGGTTACACGGAGGAGTAGAGGTAGATCGAAAAAGTATTGGGGGGAAGTGATCAAACAAGATATGGCGACACTTGATCTCACCGAGGACATGACTTTAGATTTTAGTCCGGTCTTTACATCCTGAGGTGTCATTATCCATCTTATATTTGTTAGTTTTATTGTATCTACTTTCTATCACTGCTTTCGTTATTAATCGTTCTTTCTTCCTTTTCCTTGTTTTCGTATCTAGTTTATTCTACTTATGAATTTTTGAGACGAGGATTCCATGAAAACAACCTCTCTATTTTTACGAGGTAGTGGTAAGATCTCCATACATTTTTATCCTCCCCAGACTCCACTTGTGGGATTTCACTAGGTATGTTGTTGTTGTTTAATATTAAATATTAATTAATATAAATAGTGTGATAAAATAATCATATTAATTATTATTTTCTTGATAAGTGCGTCAAATTCAAATATATAACAAATAAAAATAAATAAATAAACAGTAACTCTTATATGGCTTAGTGGCTAACAACTCAGCTCACCAACACTGACTGACTTAACTAAGCTTTATTGCATATTCCAAGGAGGAATCACGTGATTAAGAACCAAATTAACCATTAATTAATCAAACTTTTAAATTTAGTGAATTCAAATTTCTATAGTTTTTGGATTTACTCCCTCCGTCTCTTTTTAATTATTATATTTTATTTTTCGAAATTCAATTTAATTAATTAATATTTTATAATTTTTTTATATTAATATAATAAAAATATATTTTAAAATTTATGTAATTTGGTTCTGAATATAGTAATTATGACAACTTAAAAAAATGAAGAAAGTACTATAGGTTAAAAAATTTACAAATATAATTTAAATTCTTAATTAAATGTAAATGCAGACAAAATCAAGACAACAGAGCGTGTATGGACGGTTCTGACCCGCAAATCAAACAAGATATTTGAGTTGTTGGTGAGATATTATAATATTGGAAATTTGAGATTATGTAATATAATTCAAATTGACATAAAATATAATACAAAATTTAAAAAGTATGATTAAAAATATATTATAATATTTGCGTATCATTTTTCAAAAACAACCTTAACAAAACATGTCATCTAAACTAGCATGAAGGAATTATTAAATAAAGTTACTTGCATTTATTTTTTAATTAACATAATTACAAAAATAGTTCTTGTATTTACGAAAAGAAAAAATAAAACTAAATATTTTTACCTAGTGTAGCTTTCGACCTATATATAAATGAGGATATTTTCAAAACTCAAGAATAAATCGATATACTAAAATTGAAATAAAAGTAAATTAAAATAGACAATTAATACTAAAAATTGGCATAAGCCACGACTAATTGTACTATAATATGACACACTTTTAAATCCTATTTTTGAAGAAAAAACAAACTATTGTCATATGAAAATATTTTTTTTTTGGAGGATCGTTGAATTTAAAATTTTATTGAATAATTATTTTTAATTTTATAGACTTAAAAAAAAGTAATTTGTGAATTTTACATGCTTATATAAGTGATTTAGTGCAAGGGAATCATATTCCTTGTCTCTCCAAGTTTGATACCATATTTCATAGAAAAAGTGGTATGCCTGAAAAATAAAAAGTGAAGATGATAAAAAGATTTCCTATCTATGTTGTAGATCTTTCTCAAAGTTCCACTTTTTTCCTTTATAAAAAGCTTTCTTTGCACAATTTGATCGCAAGTGCAATCAAACAATAATATACCCAGTGAAATCTATTAGTAGGATTTGAAAAGGGTAAAATATACATAGACCTTACCACTACCTAATAGAGATGGAGAGGTTGTTTCTGAAAGACAATTGCAAGTGCAGCTCTTCAAAAAGGATCCTTCAAACTTCAAAAGACTTCACACATATTGTCTAAACAAACGCCTTGGGGATGACCTATTGCAGAATATACAGTTATTGCAATGTGTAATGTGCTTTACGACCTCAGCAATATTGATAGAAGAAGCTATAAATCAGTCCGGTTCAACCGGAATATTTGACTATAAATTTTTCCTGTCAGAAATCGATTACAATAGATATAGCAACTTCCATGTATTTGATGATGTAATTTCTATTGAGCCTCCAGTTTCATAAAGAATATGGTTAAAGAATGAAGTGGAAAAGCAAACGTTAAACACAACCAACATATTTGTGTCTCTTTCTGTTAAGTTAGCAACTTCACTCGTAGGCGAGATGCAACTGCAAAAGGCAGTATCCTTTTTGAAGCATGGATCAGCTTGTGTACAACCTGCTTCTCCACAGCTGGTAGCACAAGCCAAAATGTGAGCATTGGCCATGATTTCTACATCAACAATACTTTTGATATCTTTCTCATATACACGAACAGAGACCATACAGCTAGCCATGCTGAAATGTATAGCAAGATCACACCAGAAGCTACAAAAGTTCCAGCCCCTGATAAACTGCAGAGAGGATAGTTACAGAGGTCAAAGAAACAGTCATTCGAATCCTCAATCAACGTCCCTTTTTCCTTCAAATATTAGTGTGAGTTTAGAAAAGATAAGTTACCTGCTATCTCTGGCAAGGAGAAGGATGGTCAATGCAATCATCTGAGTGGCTGTTTTCCATTTCCCCAAGTTATTCACAGCAACAGCCTGAAAAATTCATCACTTAATACTGCAATAACTAAATCATGAAGTGAATTATTCTTAGAGTAAATGATAATAGGTCAATTGTGAACCTCCGAAAGTTTACCACCCTGAGAAGCCGCCCATTCTCTAACTGCAGACATAGTTATCTACAAAAAGATTTGCGAAATGAATCAAATAGTGTTCATCACTCATCCATAATGAAAAATAACCAAAGATTCAGTAAATGTTTTCGAGGAACATGGAAGAGCATCTTATGATATATATCATATTGGAAAAACAAATAATGCACCTTGAGAAAAAGGTGCTCCCAGGCTAAATATGGACTAAGGTATATCAAATAGTATCAGCAAAACTTAATAATCTAAATCCAGCTAACAATAAGGTTCATCAAGAGTACCCACAGTTCCAATCCATGTTCTCAAGAGCTATCAAATGCTTTTTTCTTTCCAATCTATGCCAATCAGTGCTTGCCTGTTTCAGAGAAATTTATCGCTCACGGCATAACTTGAGATATTCATACTTGATAGCTTACTTGACACAAATCAAGAGGAACAGTTCTAACTGAAATTTCATTTCAGCAGAAGGATATGAATAGTAGCTTCAGGGAACTCTAGAAAAAATACTGCGATTGTGATCCCAAACTATGTGGAAAACTATAGCAAAGATATTATCTTTTGAACAACTAAAGCTTATATGTGGAAAATAATTTATGCTTGAGAATTAAGGCAATGATTCAGTTAAATCCCAAAAGTACTGTTAACTGCTTAACACAATTTACCTCATGATAAGTGTCATTTCTCTTTCCCTTACAACACAGATTTGTAGTTTCAAGATTGCAAATATACTAGAAGCTCAAATTGCTAATCAAGTTTTCAACGTGTGATCCAATTACTATATGCCTTGAACTTTTTGTCTAAGTTACCTCTTATTCTTTCATGCCCCTGCAACTCCGCCCCAGCTCCCCCCATAAATAAATAAATAAATAAATAACAACTGAAACGGGCGGGCAATGAGCCAATGACAACCGAGAGACAGGCTCCAATGCAACTTAGTTGGATACAGATAGGGTGTATACAATGCCAAAAGGATCAAAAGTCTTCACATCAATGCTTACAGTTTTCATGGCCCATCTAAAATCTTCTATTTCCCTAAGGCCAGTGTACCTTATAATTTAACAGAAATATAATCTTAGTGACACCTTCTGAAAATTTTAAAAACTCTTCTGGAAACTCATTATCCAAAATGTTCTCTGGTGTACTGCAACAATAAAAACCATGTCCAAAATGAAAAATGCAAAGTCCAATATGGTGTTAACAGTCCTACAAGAGAAAAGAACTATGCCAATTGAAGTCATGTAAGTTCCTGATCTCACGACTATTAATTACAAACTTAAAGTTTTATTTCTGAAAAAAATACCATGTGAAAGGAAATGCAATTATGAACAAAATTACAGTTAATCACTCACCTCCCTGCCAATTATAGCAATTGAAGGTACAGTTAATAGCCATGGCAAGTTTCCAAACACACTAGCCTCCAAAGGTCTGGTGCACAACAAGATCAAGGTGGCAGCGACCATTAGCTGTTGAAGTCCAGAAGAGTTTTATCAAAAATGCCCGCTCCTTCTTTACAAGTAATTATACTGAAGTGACTCAAACATTATGGATAATGAAAGCAACTTTGCTCGCAAACTGGCCAAAATTCCACGCAATATCCATGTGAATTGAAGAGTAAAGAGAAAATACCTTATCAGCTACTGGATCTAAAAATGCACCAAAGGCAGTTCCTAAGTTCATCTGGACTTGTCAAACCAGCCAATTTTGTAAGTTGGAAATATAAGCAATTACAATTCAAGAAGAAATGATTCTATTAAATAGCAGAAGCATGTACCTTGCGAGCAAGGTATCCATCAAGCCAATCAGTTATTGCTGCAGCAATAAATATACCTGTTGTAGCAGTTGGTCCCCACCAGCTATCAACATAGAATGCTACATTAAAAAAACTACAAAATCAGTTTTCTTTTACAGAGTATCTGAAAACAAATTATGCTGTTCGTCGTCCGACCAAAAAAACAGAGAATGCTATGAAATTTGTGTAATTGTACGCTCTCCATCCTGATTTGTCTTAATGGCTATGTAAAGAGTAACAAGTGAAACTAAAATCCAAGAATTTCTGTGATTAAGAAATAAAATAGATCAGCAAACTCATTAGCCACTCATAAGAAATGCTTATATAAAAGCATACAATAGACTAATAACAAGACAACTATGTTAAATAGTCAGATGTCTGAAATTCTTGCTCTCTTCATTCAAATATTCAGAACTTCTATGCAACCTTTAGATGCAGATCCAGGACAGTTTCCTTATAATGTATCATCTGTCGTTTGTCTTTAATAAATATGCACCATGTTCCTCAAGTTAGCAGTTGAACAAAGAAAGGTTAAATGAAAAAGCAGTCCTTTTTCCTAATTCCAGTTCCAAAACACAATTGTTCCATTGCACAGAGACTAGTTTTCGTAGGGCATGGAATTTTAGCTGGAAGATCAGTGCCTCTATCCTCTCCACCACTCAATAAGTTGCAACCAAAGACCAGATTCTAGTAACAAATAATCTCACACCAAATTGAGCAACTTTTTTTCTGGATAATTCAAATTTATTAATTACCTTAATGCAAGACAAACACATACTTCCTTGAAGAATCAAATCTAAATGCATCAATCATTTCTACTAATCAACTTAACAAACGTTGAAACTCACCAAAAAGGAGAAAATCAGCTCCAATTACACAGCAATTTCAGATATCACAACTATATTTACCCCATTGCACAGTCTCAATTAAGCTAGGGTTAAACAAAAGTAATATCATTCCCCAAAAACTTACTGGTAATGAGAACCGGAATAGCGGCTATGCGGCCGATTGTCAAAATTGTAGGCAATGTGAGTAGTTTAGCAGACTTTGATGGAGCTGACGACGACGATGACCTCAATATCTTCTCCCGATGGTGATCCTCCTTGTTACCAGGTGTATAGCCCATGCCAGTAGTAGAAATATTCCTCACTGAAAAACGGGCATACTCCTCCTCCTCCTCCTGACAGGATAAAGCTGAGACCTTCACGGACGCCGGCACCGGAGTTGAGATCCTCCGGCAACGGTAGATGTGTGTCGGCACCGCCGGTAAATTTGTCGTTAGTGCGGCGGTGGAGGAGAAAGTGCGGTAGAAATTGTAGGGCATGCGGCCATAAATAGAGGCCACAGCTTTCAGTTTGAGCCCCACGAGCATCGTGAATTTTTTTTGCAATAATACGCACAAAAGCTTAGGTTAGCCGAGCTAGTTGGTGAAAAGGGCTTATATAATATAAACGTGTCGTTTAACTCAATCGATCTCCTTTGATATATCTGCTCGTCAACTTTTTACGTACTTAAAATTCTAAATAGATATTTAAATTTATAAAAAAATTAAATAAATAAACACATATATTTTTACTTGACATTCTATGTGTCAATTCATCCTATGTGATAATTTAGGTAAGGTATTATGTATATTATGCTACATAGAATGTATCTGTCTAATTATTCAATTTTATACAAGTTTGATTTTGTACATGTATATATTCAATGTTAAAGAACATGATTTCAGTTGAAATCAAGTTAGAAAGGATATTTTTGTATTTTAAAAAATAACGTATGTTATTTTGTTTAAGAGATTTGTTTATCTTTTACCTATGGAAACGTGAAATAAATTATTTTTATTTTCAAAGCAAAAATTGATATTTGAAAATTAGAATTGCGTTTAATCATGAATAAATATTGAAGTTGTTTTTGAATTTTTATGAGAGAAAAAGATAAAACTAACTTTTTGATACTTTTTAAAATTCTAGAATTTAACTTCAAATCAAATTATTGATGTTTACATTACTAAGAATTATTACTTAACTTTTTCTTTATTAGAAATAATTAACAAAAATATTTTATTTAAGAAGGTACTTGTATCGGGAGCTAAAAACATCACTTATGTTTATTATTTACTTTTTTTTGTAATATTATTTCATTTTAGTTGAAAAATAAATGATATTTTATCTTTTTTTATATTATTTCTAAATAAGTGTTGTTTTTAATTCAAGGATATCCACTCTTGAAAAAAAACCTCAATTATGTTTAATTAAAGAAAAACTAATTAATTATTGTTGACTATATAGATAAGGATCATTTAAAAAAAGTAAAAATTAGTTCCTTAAAAGCATCACTTGTGTTTATTATTTATTTTTTTCTGTAATATTATTTCATTTTTAGTTGAAAAATAAATGCTATTTTATCATTTTTAAATTATTTCTAAATAAGTGGTATTTTAAATTTTAATTCTTTTAAATAACTCTTATCTATATAGTCAATAATAATTAATTAATTTTTTTAATTAAATATAAGTGAATATTCTTAAATTAAAAATACCACTAAACGTAAAAAATTGATTTATTTTTATTTTTTTTGGAGTTTGGACAAAAGTGATGGGCCAACGAATGGGGCCAATATAAAGTTCATTTAACCCGATCCAATATCCCTGAGATCTCTCACTTTCTCTCTCTAAAAATCTCTCCTCTTTTTCCTCACTCTCACTCTGAACTCCGTGCTAAGGAATCACACAGCACATACCGTCAGTATAACGTGACGCTACACTCGCTTTTCCATGTGAATATGAAGGTATTTGAGTAGAATGCTAGCAAAAATTCCTTCAAATTCAGAAGAAATACACTCATTTTTCGAATTTGAAGTTTGAATCGGATTTTCCGGTGAAGTTTTGGAGAATTGTTGTTTCTACTGTTTACAGACGACGATGAAGGCGAATGCAGAAGCAGCTGTGTTGAATCCTTGCATCATTTCGTTCGATCACAAGAGGTATGTACAGTCACTTCGTTTTCTACATTTTCACATTGTATATATCGTTTATCTCTGTTTTGATCCGTTGGTTGAAGCTGCTGGATTCTAGATTAAACTTAACCGGAACGGAAAAAAAATGATGATATGTAGTGTTCTAGTGTTTAGATGAACTTATTTAGATTAGGTATAGTAGATAAACAGAAATACAAACATTGAGTGAGTATGTACATCTAGACAGCTCTCAACTAGTCTCTACTATGTCGATTGGACAAAATTTATTTATCACGTGGGTGTCGGATGTTCATGAGGCACAGTGGTAACGAGTTGGAGTGTTTAGTTGTTAGCTAGAGGTGTTTAGATGTGAAAATTCAAAGTTGAAGTGCTTACTTGGTCAAGTTTGAGTACTTGTTTATGTAATATGCCTTTAGATTATTATAATGATGTATGAGTTCAAAGTGAGCATTGATTAGTACGACTGAGATTTGAAGTGTTGAATAGCAATTTAGAGTGTCTGGTGAAGCAGTGGATACTAACTTGCTGAGCTCCCGTTTCGGCATTGTTGTGTTCAATTAGGTTGCATCATCTTATTTTGATTTTTGAAATGTTGTTAGGAACTTTCTGGAAAAACAAATTCCTTATAAAAAAAATAATGCTCAATCATGAAGGAATATCTATTTAATGTGGTTTTTGGGAAGTTGTGCTCATCAAGGTTTTTGTTTTAATAAAGCTTTCTCCTAAAAAGTTTTTGACCAATGACTATCAATATGAACAGGGATGCTTATGGATTCTCGGTACGGCCTCAGCATTTACAAAGATATCGTGAATATGCTAATATCTACAAGGTACTATCTTGTCATGATTACAGGTTTACTAATTAGTGTCCTGTTTATTGGTGTGGAATTTTCTGGAAAGAAGAGAGAGAAGGGACAGAAGAAAGAAGAACATTCAACTAAAAGAATTTTCATCCAATTAGTTAGCTACATAAGAAGCATGAAAAAACAGCTGAACGAATCGAGAAGCTTCCGTCCATTGTACTTATACCTCAGTTCTCAGCAACCATGCAAAGCCCTTCTTTGATTATCTTTGATTTAAGAAATAAAAAATCTTTTCTGATTGTCATAATCCATTTGTGTTGTTTTTAGGAAGAAGAGGAAGAGAGGTCTGATAGGTGGAATGACTTTTTGGAACGGCAGGCAGAGCATGCTCAATTGATCATAAATGGGGTGTCTGCAGACAGCAACTCCAGCAAACCTGATACTGGATCATTGTTGCAGAAGAAAAGCTCCTTTTCGCAGAATGGGGATGAAGACAATGATCAAACTGTTGAAAAGTGTGGTTCTGAGGGTCATCTTGAAGGTGCAATAGAGAAGGATGATACAACAAACTCAGTTGAGAGGAAAACTCAAAAGGCCCAAATATGGTCAGAGACCAGACCAACTCTACGTGCCATTGAGGATATGATGAGCACTCGTGTGAAAAAAAAGGTAAATTTGGCCAAAAGTGAGCAAGACCGTGGTCTGCAGGAACATCTTCTTGCAGTTGAAGAGGCTAGTGCCACAAAAGGAGAATCTGAAGAGGACTCAGAAGATGAGTTTTATGATTTAGAAAGATCAGAATCTATGGACAAATTAGAAATGGGTTCCATGCAAGATGTTTCTCTTAATGAAAATATTAGTCATTTGGCTGCTAATTGTCATGAGTCATTACCACTTTGGAGAGAAGAATTGGAGTGTCTTGTTCGAGGTGGAGTACCCATGGCTCTCAGGGGAGAGGTTAGATATAGTGCTCAAAATCTTCTCATGCTGTTTCTCCTTGAGTCATTTGAATTCATGCATCAGCTTTATTTGTATATTTTTGATACTTGCATTACAGCTTTGGCAAGCCTTTGTGGGTGTGAAGGCACGCAGGGTGGAGACCTATTACCAGGATTTGCTTGCTTTAGGCACTAAACCTGGTAATAATGCAGAGGATAAAAGTACTGTATCGAAGGATAATGGAAGTTGTATGGACTCAAGCATAGATACTGCATGTCTTCCTGAAAATTGGAGAGGGCAAATTGAGAAGGTCATTGAACATGCTACTTTTTTTTCTCTTTCCAACATGCTACTCATCAATCCCTTTTTTCAGTAACCACAATATTTTAAGCTGTTTGGTGAGTATCCATTTTGGCTTCAATCTCGCCTTGCTTTTTGACGCAGGATCTACCCCGAACATTTCCTGGACATCCAGCTCTAGATGAGGATGGAAGAAATGCTTTAAGGCGTTTACTCACCGCCTATGCTCGGCATAATCCCTGTGTCGGCTACTGTCAGGTAATTCTATTGCTAGTGGTCTCTTACTCTTTTTTGTGGGTGGTGGTGGAGGACTAATTATGTTTGCTATGTTTGGCATTTGGATGGACCATGTTGCATAAGGCTTGGCAAATCAAACATCACAAACTGGTTATCGGTTGAGTTTTGGTATTTATTGTGCGTATTTGGAGAGCTAGAAATAACTTGCCATATTTTTCTTTTGGTGAGAGGTTTTTGTTAAGATACCTTTAGAGAACATATTATTATAGTTGCTGAAGTTTGTAATACTGCCAAAGCATCCTTTGTCTGAAGTTGCTGCATCACAACTTCCAGTTTCTGATTGAAATTTATGTTTTACGGTGTTGTTTATGTTCTTTTAATAGTGTTACTGGGTAAAATTTCAAATGATAGCCGCCAAGAATTGGAGCTTCTGAGAGTTAGTAGTAATTGTACCCTGAAAGAAATGCTTTATACATTCTTTTGAATACCTATCACTATTACCTCACAGGGAAAGAAAAGATCACAAAAGAAAATCCAGGGAGAACCTTTTTCGAAAATTTTCTTATGAGTAAGATAGAATGAAAAGATATAAAGGGCAAAACTTTATATCATGATGATACATTTCCAGTTCCATATGAAGGTCAAATTCTTTCAACTTGTGTTCACCTTTCTGGGCATTACACAAGCTGTTCTTCTTCTAAGTGGACTAGATTTTCTCAGGTCGTATCATTTCCTTTGGTATTCTCAGTTTTACTCTTCTGATAATGCAGGCCATGAATTTTTTTGCTGGTCTGCTATTGCTTCTAATGCCCGAGGAAAATGCATTTTGGTATGTTTTGAACTTTATTTATATTTTGTTCTCCTAGATAGATATGTCTTCAATTATGTTGTACACAGGTGCTTCTCAGTAGTTTTCCGCTTCCAAAAGGAAGAGGTTATAATTGCAATTCAGAGTTGGAACAACTTTTGTGTTCTGTAATACCTTGCACTTTTAAGAGTTTTATTTGGTCTGAAGTGCAAAGTGTGTTTCATTCCTGTGGAATAAAAATGTTGATAAATTTACAGGACTCTAGTAGGGATTCTAGATGATTATTTTGATGGCTATTACTCAGAAGAGATGATAGAGTGTCAGGTGATAAAAAGTTTTGCTTCTACTACACATAAATTGCATTGTGAGAAGTATAAATATCACAGTTTTTTTTGCTACACTGTCTCTTATCAGGTTGACCAACTTGTTCTTGAGGCGTTGGTGCGGGAGAAATTTCCAAAATTGGGTATGTCTCTTGTTCTCAATTTCTTAATTCAAGCTCCTTTTCCGAATTTCTGTTGATTATAATAATCATTATATTGCTCACCATATGTTTTGACTTCCCAATTGATGCAACCGTGCAGTTAATCATCTTGATTACCTGGGAGTTCAGGTAGCATGGGTTACTGGACCATGGTTCCTCTCCATATTTATGAACGTACTTCCATGGGAAAGTGGTCAGTTGGTTTATCTTGTCTTGAAAATTCTGATCTATAGTATGGCTGATATTACATATTTATAGGTTTTAAGTTGATGAGATATTCAATTTGAGGTTAATTGCCTGAACCTTCTTCTTGGCTCTTGAATTGTCTTACTGGCTATTTACTCCCTTTCTCATGTTTCTTTTTGGGTTTTAGTCCTTAGAGTCTGGGATGTACTTCTGTTTGAAGGAAACCGAGTGATGTTATTCCATACCGCACTTGCTTTGATGGAGCTTTATGGTAATTTTTTAAATTCATGAGAGTTGGAAAGTTTCTAAACATTTTGTTAATGCAAACTTCTTTTCTTCTTTGCCATTGTTGTTCAGTTCTCTTGTTGTGGAACTCAAAAGTGATGTACTTATTCATTATTCAGGACCTGCATTAGTTACCACAAAAGACGCTGGGGATGCAGTTACCCTATTGCAGTCACTTGCTGGCTCCACATTCGATAGCAGTCAACTGGTGCTGACAGCCTGCATGGGCTATCAAAATGTTAATGAAGCTCGATTAGAAGAACTAAGAAATAAGCATCGACCTGCTGTGAAGGCTGCCGTTGAAGAGAGGTTCAAAGGACTTCGAGTTTGGAAGGACTGTCAAGGTTTAGCTTCTAAACTCCCCAATTTTGAGCATGATCCTGGATCTGTAATTGTTGGAACCACTGAAACAGCTAAAAAAACTGATGAAGTGATGAATGGTGATGCATCTGGACCAGATACTGCATCTGCTAATGTGGATGAACTTCACATGAACCTTAATGGTAATGTGGAAACTGATTCTGCTCCAGATCTCCAAGAACAGGTAATTTTCTTCCTTTTTTCCCATACATATTCCATTGAAGTCTTGTCTTTTAAACTTGCATCTCTTTCCCTGATTGTCTTTTATGACTCCTGATTTACCTGCTTTACCTTCTTGTTGCTTAAAATGGGGACTTCAGAATTTGTTTCATACGATTATCTGGAATGGCAGAATGCACTGAAATTAATTCTTCTTTCCAGCACTATAGAGTTATTCATATAGAAAATGTGCTCATAGGTGAAGTTTGGATGGGTTATTAACAATGTAAGTTTTTGGAGCAAGATAGTACTCTCTTTTAGTAAATACTGCTTTAAATGGGCAACTTGGAAGAATCACCTGATAAAGCAGAACTTGACTGGGCAGCGAGCTTGATGCCTCATTTTGAAGGGAACTTCTCCTAGTTAGGAACATTTTTAGAAGGACTAAGGACTATCCTTGAAGCAGGGTCTTTAGTTTTTCTTTACGCCAAATTGATTTAAGCTTAGTTTACAGGTCAATATGTACCTAAGGCCCTGATGTAGGAACAAATTGAGAAAGAGAGCGGATAAATTGGGGTTCATAACTATTGGAGTTTTAGTGATGGAGATATATGTGACCTTTTTACTTAAAAGAGATTAAGCTTGCTAATGTGTAAGTAGCTTGCTGCACCAAGAAAATGAACATTGATTGTATTTCTAATGGTCAAGCGTTAACCAGTTTTCTCCTTCTACTTTTTGTAATTTTTTCATTTCCTTTCACTCCCTTTCTTTGTTATCCTTTTTATTTCTACTTCCAACTTTACTTTTTTCTGTATTATCTTTTTTGGTTTCATCTCATTCTGAGTTTATAGAAGTTAGTGCGAGTAACTGATCAGTTGAGTTTATAGAAGTTAGTGCGAGTAACTGATCAGTTGTTTTCGAAATTCTCAAAGTAATATTCCCAATATCTGAATATCGTAATTTGTTGTTTGAGGTGGTCATCCACAATTCTGATTTCCATCTATTTTGCATACATTACTACATGACCTTAATCAGGTGGTCTGGCTGAAGGTTGAGTTGTCCAAGTTGCTGGAGGAGAAAAAATCTGCCGAACTCAGGTGCATATTTTGTGTGTTCATGCTGCTTTATCTAGTGAGGCAATATTGTGCTGGTTGATTTTTCTCAAAACTAGTCCTGGGAGAGTTAGAGTTCCAGTGTTTAACTTCTCTTTCCTTGGTGTACCTTATGATTGTGGATTTTGAAACAGCTAACTAATATACTTTTGGGTAACATTTCAAAAATTTATGATCTATGCTACAATCAAGCTGTAAGCTACATCTGAAGCCAAATGTTGTACTTCGGCTGCATCGACAATGACCTCTTTTTCACAATTTA